>BGNK01004086.1:4105-33737 GCA_003297005.1 Symbiodinium sp. clade A Y106
GCCTCCCGCACTTCCTCAGCGTCCCTAACTCCGCTTGTTGGTGGAGCGGGTGCCGGACTAACCAAGACCCAAATGCCCTGCCTATCGACCCTTACTGTGGGATAGGTTCCGGGTGGTAGATCGCTGGGAGGCTTAAGGATCCTAGGTCTCACGCGAAGCCGCCCCTCTCGCTCTGGGCGCTCTGGAGGCTCCGAGAAAGCCCTCTCCGAAAGATCTGGCGACGCTGGGCTATGTACAGAAACTACCTCGGCAACCGGTGAGCTATGTACAAATGCCTCCTCGTCCACGTCGATCGGAGTCGGACCCTCCTCCTCTGCGGCTTCTGCCTCAGCGTCGGCTGCCCCTCCGTCAAAGTCGGGCGCCTCTTCCTTGGCTGTACCTCCCTCGGCGGCCGGCTCTGCGACCACTTCCTCTGGAGCTTCCGCCTGCGCTTCCTCAGCGGGCTCCTCTTTCACGACCAAGTCGCCGAGTTCAAGCTCCTCCTTCGGCAACACGTCCGCCGCTGTGGGCTGGGCGTCGGGAGCAACCGACTCTAAGGTGGGCTGCTCCGACGCCACAGCCGCGGGTGGCTTCTCCTTTGGCTCCGCCGGTGGCGCAGCCCCTTTTGCCACGGGCGCCGCCACCGGCNTCCGACGCCACAGCCGCGGGTGGCTTCTCCTTTGGCTCCGCCGGTGGCGCAGCCCCTTTTGCCACGGGCGCCGCCACCCAGACGACGATGCAGAAGTTGGCACGCGGTCTCCACCCAGGGACCCAGTCCTTGCCTGCGGTGGAGTACCGCGAGTGTCTCGCGACCCAGACGCTGGCTCTGCTGCCCCTTTCGCTATGGGCGCGGCCTTTGGTGCTGCGGCCGGCTCTGCTGCCCCTTTCGCTATGGGCGCGGCCTTTGGCTTCGCAGCAGGATTGGCAAGGGTGGGCTGGCGGCCTTTCCCCTTGCCCTTCAGCCCACCCTTGCTGACAGGGACAGCCGCGGCCAGCTCTGGCACCTGGGCGCACAAGTCGGTCCAGTCGGCACCGTAGGTGTCGTAGATCCCGACGATCGCCGCAATGTGCGCGTCTCTGCCGTGACTGTCCAGCTCCCGAAAGTCCTCGCGGGGGAGAGCAAACCCGAACAGCCTCCTTGCCTCGCCAATACACTAGTCTTGGCAGACGTAAAAATGCTGTCTCCTCTTTCTCTCTCCTCCCCGGTCTCCTCTCGGGGCAGACATGCACTGGGGCTGCCCCTTCTAGACGGGCGCACCCAGACTCGATAACGCCCTTAGCTGCCCCTCTTCGGGCTACTGGGCGCTGGGCTTACCTTAGGCTCTGCGGTAAGTCTCGGCTACGGCTGATAACCAGTTAAGTTCAACAAGACACAACCCAACACACAGAGGCCTACCGCAGAAAAGTGCAAGTAGACCTTCTTTTCCTTGGTCATGCCTTGAGCCAAAGTACATCAGAGTATTCTATGTGAAACATGCATGCAACAGCCTACGGCGTGAGACCTAGAAGCTATGACTTACTACACCACTACTAGGTGCAAAGGGGTCGATATTTCTTAACTTATGTGAGGTTTTTTGGGGATTTACGGTTTATGATGAAAAGTAGAAGCCTGAGTGAGGCTCCTTCGTCTAAGTATACACTAATATTCCACACAAAACCCGATTCTTTTTCTTAAGGCCTTAAACCTTAAGGCCTTAAACTAGACAGTGTTGATGAGCCTGCCCTGACTTTTGAAGTTGACCCACCAGCCAGAACTCGGGAATACCCAAAGATGGTTTACTGAAATCCTTACACCCGCCGCCCTGAGCCCGACGCCCCGCCCCAAAAAAGAAACCCTAAACCCTATGGTAAACCCTAAACCCTAAACTTGAGGGGTTCCGTCAACAGGCTTTCTAAAAACTCCATGTTTGGGCCACCAAAACCCTTCACTTCGATGTTCTTTCCATGCCCACCGGCCAGGGTTTTTTCCACACCTACGGCCGGTTTTTCCACACCCCCGACCGGGTTTTTCCACGCCTACGGCCGGGTTTTTCCACGCCTACTCCGGGTTGTACATTCAGCTTCACTCAATGCACACTCACAGACAAAAGCTTGCGGAAAAGTTTGTGGAAACACCGGCCCGATTTGCGGAAAAAGTTGTGGAAAAACTCAGGCGGTTTGCGGAAAAAATTGCGATAAGTTTGCGGACAAACTTGGTTTTGATCAGGTAAGTTTGGAGACAACACGAATCGACATCACATTCCACAACTTTTTCCGCAACCAGCCCGGATGTTTCCACAGCTTTTTCCGCAACCAGCCCGGATGTTTCCACAACTGTTTCCGCAACCAGCCCGGATGTTTCCACAGCTTTTTCCGCAACCAGCGGATGTTTCCACGTTGTTTCAAAGCACGCCGGTGATGCCCCGATTCATGTAGAAAAAACCTTCCTTGCGGACCCAGATTTATGTGGACAAGTATGCCTGCATTGCCTTGGGGGCCCAGATTTATGTGGAAAAGTATTCCTGCGATGCCCCGTTTTATGTGGAAAAACCTTGCTTGGACCATTGGGGGCCCAGATTAATGTGGAAAAACCTTCCTTGTGACCCCTCAACTCGAAGCCAAATGCTGCCACAATTCTTGAGTTTAGAGTGTCCCTCAAAACGTCTTAAGCGGCCTAAACCCTAAACCCTAAACCCTAACAAACCCTAAGCCTCCAGCCTCAAACTCCCAACCCAAAGCCGCAAGCCCTTGGCCAAACTACCCCACACTACTACAGCCTAGGTGGGGCTTTTAAAGCTTTTGAAAAATATTAGTAAATAAGATCCTCTTAAGCCCAGTAAGGGTAAATATAAAATGTCCCAAAGCCCTACCTAGCAGCCCAAACATCGGAAACCCCGAACTCGGCCCCTAATTAATTGACCTCACCACTCACCCCCAAGCCCCCCAACCCTAAACCCTAAAACTCCCCTCCCCCTAAACCCTAGGCCCCTAAACCCTGAAGCCTCGACCCCTAAACCCATCTAAACCCTAAACCCCCAACCCTAAACCCAAGCCCTAAAACCCTCAAAAAGCAGCCCCGCAAACCAATCCTCGGGCTTGCTCGAGGAGAAGGCCACCGTGCCTAGTCAGCGCAGCTGATGTTTAGGGCACTTTCTTTTTCGAGGGCTCTTTTCCAACTGGCCTACAACAGGATTTACGGGTTAGGGTTTAAGGTAAAGGGTTTAGGGTTTAGGGGTTTTAGGGTTTAGGGTTTTTAGGGTTTTTAGGGTTAATGGCTTCAAGACTTGAGTATAGCGTTTCGGGCCTTTGGCTGCTGACTTGAGCGAGGCTCGGGGCGGTTTGATGCAGGCTTCCGGCTTTGATGTTCAGGATTTTGGTCTCAGGGTTTAGGGTTTAGGGTTTAGGCGTGTTTAGGGCTGCAAGATGAAACTCTAAGGTTAGGGGCTTAGGGTTCACGGCTCAGGGTTCAGCGCTGCCTGCAACGCCGAAGCCCTGAAAGCCTAAACTCTTACACCCTACACCGTCTAAGCGTCAAAACCACGAAACCCAACCGTCTGAACTAGTTCATGGTTGGGATAGGATTTAAAATGTACATTTGTATTCCTTATTGGGTTTAAGTACCCATAAAAATGTAAAATGTTACCCAACTATGACAGAGTAAACACAGATTCGCCTCTAAACCCTAAACCCTAAATTCCAGCAAAGGGCTTCGCGGGCTTCGACTTCAGAACTCAGGATTGTGGCTTCATCTTCTTTCTGCCCCACTAATAGAGTTACTATAATCATTATAAGGAGCCCGAACACTAATTTTGCTATGTATTTAGGCTTCTATGGTAGGATTCCGAGGCAGATGAGGCAGCTTCTCGCGCAGAAGCGCCGCGATGGCTTCCACTGCGTCCGTGGCGAACACGTCCTGCTGCCAGGTTTCCTTCGGGAATTCCTTGCGATGCAGTCAAGCAGGGCATCGAAGCAGATCCGTCGGTATTCATGCGTGTGCTGACTCTTGCGGCCCTGGAAGGATAAAGACAAAAGCCTCTTCACTTCGCCGTCTTGCGCGCTCTGTGAAGAATGGGCTGGAAACTTTCTCTTGACAGAGGACATCCGGCCCCGGCTTGTCCCTACGAGGCCTGAGGAAGAGCAAGGAAAGAGGAGCCGCTTTGATGCGACTAGGCGAGGGTTTGGGGAGTTGCCATGACTTTCCTTTGGCCTTGGTAGGGCTTTAGTAGCAGTGTTTTCGGGCCCTCATGCTTCTTTGTGCAGTGTTGGCCTGCATCAAAAGGTTTCAGGCTTAAGGCTGGGGCGAACCCCAAAAACGGGCAATAAACCGACCCCTAAACCCGAAACCCCAGACCTCCAAACCACTTCTTGAAGACGAAGTAAGCAGGCTTGTAAGTAGGGTCACCTTAAATCTACGACTACTGCTATCTCCAAAAAAAATACCTGCAACCTTTCTTACCAAAACCTAACATAGGGGCCCTAATAATTAGAATAGGGTTTTGCGGCCCTTATACCATAATTATAACCCAAAATAGTCTTGGTAATTTATTTATGCCCCTATAGTATAACTTTCGCTAGGCCTGGCCCTAAACCCTAAACCCTAAACCCTAAACCCCTAAACCCTAAACCCTAAACCCTAAACCCCTAAACCCTAAACCCTAAACCCCTAAACCCTAAACCCTGTTCATCGTCAGGGCTTGGGTTCCGGTTTTCTCAGAGTGGGGTTTAGGATCAACCACTTAACCTTAGTTGCTGAGCTTTAGGGTTTAGGGGTTCAGAGGTTTAGGGCTTTGAGGCTCTTGGGCTTTAGGGTTCTAGGGTTCAAAAGTTCCAAGATTTAGGGTATTTTGGGGTTTACTTAGTTGCTGAGTTCATAAGCCCCCAAAAAGTGTAAACCTTTTAGTTTTATAGTGGGTGATATTACCCCATAAAAAGTGTAAAGTGTATCCACTCAGCTACTAAGTAACTTTAACAAGGATGCTCAATGTTGTTAGTATCATGAGGTTACCAAGGCCGGCTTGGTGGTGTTTGGCGTGCAGGGTCGTGTTGTTAAGGTCAAGGGCTTTGGGGTTGCTATACAGAGTTCCTGGGCTTTTAAGCAACCAGGGAGAAAAAAGTATAAACTTTGATTCCATCATGGTTCCTTTAAGAAACAAAATATTAAAGTATGGTACTGCAAAGCCCAGGATCTCTGTCATAACTAACATCAGTCAGTATTCCTGGTCATAATTAGTAAGGTCCCCCAAATATACCCCGATTTGTTCCTGCGGGCTGTATCCCTCTAAACCCCAAACCCTAGGCCCTAAACCCTCCAACCCTAAACCCTAAACCCTAAACCTTAAACCCTAGGGCCTAAGCCCTTAAATTCTAAACCCTGAACCTTAATCCTACAACCTGGAACCCCGAATCCCAAACCCTCAAACCCTCAAACCCTCAAGCCCCAAACCCTCAGTCAGAGACTGGGGTTTCGACCCTAAGAATGGTTTCAGGGTATAGGGCTTATAATCGTTTAGCGCTTAGGGCTTAGAGGGTCTCTGGCTTAGGATTCGGCGTTTAAGGTTCAAGGGCTTAAGCGGTTTAGGGTTTAGGGCCCAGGAAAACCCAAGGCTCTGGCTCAGTGTCGGTGGCGCGCACTCCTTCACGCTGAAGCGGGACCTGAAGATGGTACTGCTCTTCAATACTTAAAGGATCCTGGGACTTAGTATCTAGGTTATAAGTGAGGTAACTACACTTATAGCCCCAACTAAGCTACTTATAGCCTGACTTACTACATCCCATGATCCCGCAAGTAAGGCTTCTCCTACTTGGAAGCCTGATTAAGGCCAAATGGTCTTAAGGATTGAGGCTATGGGGTTTCCAACTTTTGGGCTTCTACTGTGAGGCTTCTCCTAAAGACTGCACATAGGGCTTATGGGTCTTCGCCTAAAAGCTGTCTATAGGGCTTAAGGTTTAGGACTTAAGGCTGTTCTACCATGGGGCTTCCCCAAAAAACCTCTAAACACCGTCTATACCGCTGTGCTACAACGGACCTTCTCCGAAACACTGTCCACGCTTCAGTGCGGAGACATACTTCTTCGGCTTTGAGGGCTTAAGGCTTTTGCAGTTTAGGGCTTAGGGCCGTAGTAGTGAACCTCTGCTCTAGCGACAGGCCACAGCCCCCTTTGACGAGGCTTGATGCTCTAAACACCACGCCCGAATTCATTCAGTAACCAGGGGGGCTTCTATACTAAACTATATCCTACAACCCCTAAGAAGTCATATCATCTTATCCGACCCATATGGCGGAAGCTTCGGGACGAGCACTATAGGATAATGCTTTAGGAGTCGAAGCTTCAGGCCCTGGGGGTGAGTGTGTGTTTGCGGGGCTCAACACGAGGAGCTTCGTGGCAATACTTGGTTGCTGAGTTCATAGGCCCCGCAAAGTGTACACTTTCAGTTTTAGAGTGTGTAGTAGTGTCCCAAAAAGTGTAAAGTGTATCCACTCAGCTACTAAGAATATTATAGGACAACGACATATGGACTACAAGGGCATAGCAACTACTTACTATTCCTAGACCTACACCCATAAAACCCACACAATGCTGAACAAAGGTGGCTAATTCTGTGTTTCGGGCCTCCATACTACGCAAGCAGGTTGTGCCACTCTACTGCGCAGTCTGAAACGTCCCCAGCTTCAAATCTGCGATCCCCGAAAATAGGGGACCCTAATATATACCCCAAATAGTAGGATCCTTATTATAAGGACCCCAAAATGAGGTACCCGAAATTTTTGGAAACTCCCAATTTCAGGCCCGCACCCTGAGAGTGAGTCCAGGATGAAGCTGTGCCGGGCACGAAAAAAGGCCTCGAGCCGACACAGGAGGTTCCGATCTTCTTCGGGCTTCGGGCTTCGGGCTTAGGGCTTTAGGCTTTAGGGCTTAGGGCTTCGGGCTTAGGGCTTTAGGTTTTAGGGCTTAGGGTTTAGGGCTTAGGGCTTTAGGCTTTAGGGCTTAGGGTTTAGGGCTTAGGGCTTCAGACTTTAAGGCTTAGGCTTTAGGGCTTAGGGTTTAGGGTTTAAGGATTCTGAGGTCGGGACTAGGGTCCTTTAGTAGGGTCCTACAGGGTTCTATAACGGCGTCTTGAAACAGGGGAGGTCTGGACCTTCCATCTTCGAAGCTTCCACAACCGGGTTCCACTGTAGGGTTCGATAATCGGAGAATATATAGGGGCCTTAATAATTTTCGGGCACATTGTACTATGATTACAAGAAGGAACCCTCAAAATAGTATAGGTAAGTACTGAGGCACCTATACTAGTCTTAGGAGGGTTCTAGAATCGGGTCTTGTAGAAGGACTCTTTGAGGGCTTCAACAAGGGAAGCCTGCTACCAGGGCTTTTCCGGGTCTTGCGCGTTTGAGGTTCAGGTTTTGGGTTCAGGGGTTCAGGGGTTCAGGGGTTCAGGGGTTTAGGGTTCAGGGGTTCAGAGGTTCAGGGGTTTAGGGTTCAGCGGTTCAGGGGTTCCGGGGTTTAGGGTTTAGGGGTTAAGGGGTTCAGGGCTTAGGGTTTGGGTGGAAGGGCTGGAAGGTTGGAAGCTTTAGGGCCAAAGCTTTGGGCTTGGAAGGTCTAGGATTTCAGCCATTCCATGGGAAGGTCCAAGGTGGGGCCCTAAACCCTCAACCTAGTTCACTTTCCACTGCACTCGAGCCCCATAGTGGCTTAGGGCTTGGGCCCAAGGTTTAGAGCTGTCGCCACGAGGTGTGAGGATTGCGGCGTATTTTGTTTGTTTCAGGCTTGAGTGGTGCTTGAGCCGAAGGGCTCCTCCTGCGAAGTGGTTGTGGTAATGGCTTAGAGCTGAGGGTTTGGCATTGACTGTTTTGGATTGTGATGGATTGCGGCGGTGGGAAAAGTTAAAGCAATCCTGTAGTCTTACTGAGCTTTAGAGTTCTAGGGGGGCTTGCATAACTTGATAGTTTGACAGATTCGTCGGCCGCAGCCTGAAAAGAGCTTCGACGCACTCTGCGGGCGTGGGCACCTTCGGCGCATTTCGAGCCCAACGATTCTGAAACCTGGGACCCTAAACCTAAACCCTAAACCCCCCTAAACCCTAAACCCTAAACCCCCCGAAACCCTAAACCGTCTGAACCTCACGAGGCTCCCACCCAGGTGGTTTCTTTTGCACTGCGACCATGGCAGGCGCAGGCAAGATTTTGCTTAGAAGGCTATGGCTATGGAGAAGTCAAGACTTCTGGTGAGGATGACGGCCTGGGCTTGCGAGGTCGCTTCCTGAGAAAGCCTGAGTCGTCGTGACAGCCAGAAGTGCACAGGCTCGACAACCGTGATTCTCCCCTTTGGTGCACCTCAACTACACCCTCGAACGGAAAAACCTTAAAGCCCCAAGCCGAAAATGTAAATCCCAAAAAGTATGTCCCTGCCCCGAAGACAAGAAAAATCCTGAACTTAAACAGCTACGACCCTAGGCCCTAGCCTCAAAGCCTAGCCAGATTCAAAACCGATCCTAAGCCGTTCCTGAAAGTATCAGGGGACCCTGTAAGCAGACTCTAGTTTGGGTCAGAAGTACTAAACCTCAAACGCATCCGAACTTCAACAGTGCTTATGACCTGCTTACAAAGTCACCCCAGCCTCTAGATCAGCCCCGTGACTCCCCGGCCTCTAAACCCTACACCTCCTAAGCCCTAAGACCTATAGCCCTTGAAGCCCTAAGCTCCAAAGCTTAGAGGATTTCGGGTGTGAGGTTCACACCTAAGCCCTACACCCAAAACCCCTTATAGAACCCCATGGTCCCCTTAAAGGAGCCCCTAAACCCCGATTCCCCTCGTGCCTTGATCTTGTGCACCTCCTCCTCATAAGCCGAAGCGGTGACATTCGCAACACGGATGCCACTGTTCATGCCTAGATCGCCAAGCAAATCGGTGCTGTGATAAATAGAAGGTGTACACAGGTCTTAGGGCTCTTATACCCAGAGACTCCAATATCCCTTAATTAAGGAATACACCTTAAATTATATTAGGGATCCTACTATGATTCAAGGTATATTCCTTAATTAAGGGATATTGGAGTGTCTGGGTAACGGCTGTATCTGTATAGGATTTGTGTTGAAGATCTGTCCTTTACTCGTCGAGGGACTTACCCATAGTAGGGTTTGCATGTGGGCTTTAAGGTTTGGGGTCAAGAAACCCCATAAAGCCAAAGAGTGCTGGGATTCCTTATACATTACTCTTAAGGACTGAGGCTACTGGGTTTCCAACTTTTGGGCTTCTACTGTGAGGCTTCTAAAGACTGCGCATAGGCTTCAAGGTTTGGGGTCAAGGCTTTAAACCCTAGACCCTAACCCCTAAACCCTATACCCTACTTTAGGCTTTAGGGTTGAGGGTGGTTGAGGATGGATGTCAGGTCTGGGTTTCCGGTTTGCGCTTACGTAGCTTTGGGCCTGGGTTTAGGGTTTGGGTTGTGGTAACCCTTGTGAGGCCCAAAACCCAGAAGCGTTTACCCTACACCCGAAATCAGAGTGAGCTTTCAAATTGAAGCCCAAACCCTACTAACCCCTAAGGTTTAGGGTTTAGGGTTTAGGGTCTAGGGTTTAGGGTTTAGGGTAAACCCTAAACCCTAAACCCCTAAACCCTCAGACCCCCAAACCCCTAAATCCCCCAAAACCCTAAGGAAACCCAAAGGACCACCGCGCTCTTTGCCCCTGGGCACCCGGGCCATCGAGGTGCAGCGGCATCTGAGGAAAGGAGGGTTTAGGGATAAGGGCTCAGGTTTTCATATTTAGGGGGTTTAGGGTTTAGTGTTCAGGTTTCCTTTTTTAAGGTTTAGGGATTAGGGCTCAGGTTTTCATATTTGGGGTTTAGGGTTTAGGGATTAGGGTTCCATATTTAAGGTTTAGGGATTAGGGCTCAGGTTTTCATATTTAGGGGGTTTAGGGTTTAGGGTTTAGGGATACTATACTACAGCTATAATTACTAAGGAGCCCCCAAGATAGTGTAGTAATTAAGGCCCTTGTATTACAATGCTCTTCCTAAAGCTCCTGCTGCTTTTTATAAGGGCTCAGGTTTTCATATTTGGGGTTTAGGGTTTAGGGATTAGGGTTCAGGTTTTCATATTTGGGGTTTAGGGTATAGGGATAAGGGCTCAGGTTTCATATTTGGGTTTTTTTTTTTAAGGGCCCTTTTCCGCCTGCCGGTGCGAAAGCCTCATTCGAGGCGAGCTTTGTTTAGGCTTACAGCTTCTCAGACGACTCATATTTGGGGTTTAGGGTTTAGGGATTAGGGTTCAGGTTTTCAGATTTGGGGGTTTGGGGGTTTAGGGATAAGGGCTCAGGTTTTCATATTTTGGGGTTTAGGGATTAGGGCTCAGGTTTTCATATTTGGGGTTTACGGTTTAGGGTTCAGGTTTCCTTTTTTAAGGTTTAGGGATTAGGGCTCAGGTTTTCATATTTAGGGGGTTTAGGGTTTAGGGATTAGGGTTCAGCTTTTCATTTTTAAGGTTTAGGGATAAGGGCTCAGGTTTTCAGATTTGGGGTTTAGGGTTTGGGGATCAGGGTTCAGGTTTTCAAATTTGAGGGTTTTGGGGTTTAGGGATTTTGGTTCAGGCTTTCATATTTAGGTTCTGTAGGGATACGGGGTTCAGGCTGCGATATGTGGAGTTCAGCGGCGCCTGAACCCGAAACCCGCAGGGTAGGGATGGTCTTTTGGTATGGACCCTCTGGGGGAGTTTAGGTTTTTTTAAAAACATGCAGTGACCTTTTTCCTCAGCTCCAAGGGCTACCTCTTAAGAGGCTTGTGAGTTTAGGGTTTAGGGTTTAGGGTATGGGGTTTCGGGTTTAGGGTGAAGGGTTTAGGGTTTAGGGTTTCGGGTTTGGGGTTCAGGATGCCGACCAGACAGACTTGGACCCCGGACTTCTCCGACACCCTCAAGCCGACAGCTTTACACCCTGTACACCCAGACCCTAAAACCTTAATTTAAGGTTTTAGGGCCTGGGTTTAGGGTTAGGGTTCAGGCTTTAAAGTGCAACCCCAAAGGCCTAAACCCTCAAAGCCCGAAACCCTCGAGGCCTTGAAATCTAAACTGCAAAACCTTGACTCATCGAGCTGCGGAGAGTGCAAAAAGACAGAGAGAGTGATTTTAGGGTGTCTGAGCTGCAGTGACCTCGAATTTGTTTCCAGAACAAGAACCTAGCTTCACCTCAGAGATACCTTACACCTGAACCCCTTTGAAAGTCCAAGCGCTCTAAACCCTACAGTCCTATGTCCAAACAGATCGCCGTGCCTCTTTGTCCTTGTCCTCGCCGTTCAGAACCTTTACCACATGGCCTCAGCGCAGGCTTAACTTCCTCGCGTGGGCCCAGCGGTCCCAAGGGTCAAAGGCTTAGAAGGTTCAAGCGGGTTAGGGTTAATTTGGCTTTAGTATGTTCCCAAGTTCAAGTCTGTCTAGAATCACGTTTGCGACAAGAGTCAAGAGCCGTGGACGTGAGCAGGGGGCAGACAGCTTGCAATCACTTTGGTTGAACTTTGCCATTGCATGTACCCCTAAACTCCCTAAACCCTAAACCCTGTTTGCCATTGCGTGTATCCCTAAACTCCCTAAACCCTCACCTGAGCTCCATAAGCGCAAGCCGTGAACGTGCCTGGCCGCGGAAACCAGCGATCCCCACCTACCCAGAGAACCCAAGATCCCTTAATTAAGGAATATATACCTCAAATCATATTAGGGATCCTATTATAATTTCAGGTATATTCCTTAATTAAGGGATCTTGGGATCTCCGGGTAGATGCCACCGAAACCATCTACAAACCTGCAGCCTCGACCTGAAGTCGAAATAGGGCAAGCCCTGCGGAAACTCCAACTAAGCAACACCTGCACTCTGCCAGCTTCCGAAGATCTTTCGTCAGGATGTATATACTCGCAGCGCTACTCTTGCTCCGTAGAGGCATGCCTGTGTGAAACCCTACTGTTCTCGTGTTCAGGATGATCATCACTACTTTACTCCAGAACTTCAGAGGCAGATACCAGCAGTTTCCCTGCTGACCGAGAGACTCCAAAGCTTCTGAACTAACGAACTATACCATAAAACATATTGAGTGCCCCTCTAAAATTTAATGTACATTCCTCAAGAACGATAGCGACCCGAGCAACCTCGACAGGCCCTTACAACACCCCTGCGAGCAACCTTCATAACACCCTTGTAGAAGCGAAATACTTCGAGCCCTATAAGGGGGTCTCCGAAAATTAGGGGTACCTTATTTGGGATCCTTATAATCAGGATCCTGCTATTTAGGGTACTACACTCGGGTCCCCTATTTTCGGAACCCCCCATAAAGCCCCTTTCAATCCTGACAAGGCCCAGGGGAGACCCTTAAACCCTAAACCCTAAACCCTAGAGCCCTAGAGCCCTACAACCCTAAGACCCTAAGACCCAAAACCATAATCCTAGACCCAAAACCCTCCTGAGGTGTCCGGCAGCAACGGACCCCTAACCCTAAACCTTTGTAAAACCATATAAAACACTGGTAAACAAACATGACCCTAACCCTAAGAACCCCAAGACCCTAAGACCCTTGAGCAAACCCCAAGCTACTGCACATGTGCAACCCTCCTGAGGCTTCCGACAGTAGTGGTTCTCGGCAGAGGGGACCTGGGTGATCTGCCCTTCGCTCCAGGTGGCTTCCCCTCCACTTTGCCTCAGAGGGTACTTGAAGGGGCAGGGGACTTAGTAAGTAGGTTATAAGTAAGGTTATAAGTGCCCTAAATGGAGTTACCCTAATTCTAACCCTACTTATAACCAACTTACTAAGTCCCCTGCCCCTTCAAGTAGTGGCTTTAGGGTTTAGTGCTCAGGGCCTGGGGGGCTTGAGGTTTAGGGTTGGGGTTTAGGGAGTGCTTTCTCGGATTTTTCTTGCGGCTCTATAAGTAAAGGTTACCACGGGGGCTCTAAAAGTCCAAAAAAAAGTGCGTTTTCTGTGATTTTTGTAGGGTTCAATAAGTAAAGGTTACTACCACGGCTCTAAAAGGGTTTCAGGAGAGTTCACGATTTAGGGCTGAGGGTTTACCATTCGGGGTTCACCGTTGAGGATGGAGAGTTTTTTTGGGGTTTTGGGCATGTGCGGCTGTGGGCTTAGGCTTCGGCCTACACGTAGTCGGGGTCTCGGCTTGGGGTTCAGAGGTTACGCTCGGGGGTTTCAAAACCCTGAGGTAGAAGAAATCGTAGGACTGACGAAGCAGGGGCATCCGGGTACCGATCCGAGATGATCCGAGCTCGTATGCGTGCCGAGAAGCCTATCATTTGCAATGCAAGGCCATCCCAAAGCGAAGAGGGGGTCAGCTGCGGGGTTTGCGTGTCTGGAACCATCATAAAGGTGTGCCTCATGGAATTTATACCTTTCGAGACGTTTCAGTGCTGCCTCCAGGAAGCGGCCCAGGGTCTCAATGAGAAGTTGTGGAGGCAGGCTTGCTTCCGCCCTGGCTTCCCTTGCCTTCCGGGTTCTTTCCTGTGCTAGGCGCTGTCTTGGTCGCCACACCCTCGCCCGCGGGCGTGGGCTGTGGCCCCAACTGGAAGGGGGTTCTCGGGCTGGGCTCAGCTTGCGCGAGGTGAGCCCTCGTGGCCTCGAGCCTGGTCGCCCGCCATGGCTCTCAGGAGGTGCTGAAGGAGTGGTATGAGTCGTAACGACGGGCAAGTCCACTCATGGATCGTGACTTTCTTAACATAAGGGCCTTACAAATCAAGGAGTGTTTGGGGTATGTTGTAGTTTAACTGTAGGGTCGTAGAAGCCACCCAGCCCTGGTTGTAGAGATGCTTGCTGTAGGTAGGATAACCTCTCACACACAAACCAGCGCTCCCCTGAACTCCCTTCTTCAATAACCGGCCCAAAAAAACGCAAACTTTGAAAGATAGACCAAACACATAAAGCCAAAATTGCTTAAAGTTCTCCCATTATCCAAGTGATTTCAGTAATCTCTGAACCCTTAGCCTTAAACCTTGAGCCCTTACCCCTTTAAACCCTGAGCCCTGAAACCCCCAGCTGCAGGGACCGGGCTTGAACAGGATCTGCTTTCCCGACTGGTACCTCGGCGCAGGGTGCCGAAGACTAAACTTCAGATTCAGATATGGAGCTGTTGAAAGGGGGCCGTCATACTTAGAATCGGGTGTCGGGGTATGTCTTTTGTCATAAGCTTTTCATAAGCTATATAGGGACGATAAGGGGACCTTGGTACGACATATTCAGACCCTGTCAACGATCTCTTTGACGCCAAGCAGGGGATGTTCCATTCCTTCGGCTGGTCAGGATGCGGTCTGGTCTGTAGAGCCCTAAGCACCAGACTCAGAACCCGAGACTTGAAACCCTAAACCCTATAAATCCTAAGCCCTAAAACCCTAAACCCTAAAACCCTAAATGTTGCCCTGAGGGTCCAAAGGACCCAATAATTAGGTACTCGGCTTTGAGATAATAGTTATGTAGGTTCCTATTTTTGAGAGTATATGATAATTGGGTACTTGGACCCTTGGGGTGTGGGAGCAACTTTCAGCTCGAGCGCTTGCAGAAACCGCAGCCCACATTTCGGAAGCCCACATCCCCAGCCGACACCCGAAATACTCAAACATTAAGCTTTGCTTGCGACTAACCCTAAACCATAATGTAGGGGCCTTAAATTAATCTTTAGAATATGGGTGGGCGGGGGGTGTATTACACGATAATTATAATATAAGGAACCCCCAAAACCCTATTCCATTTATTAAGGCTCCTCGAAGTCCAGCTTGGAGCGGGACATACAGGCAAAGCTTGACGCTTTGAACTAGGTATGGGTCCCTTTGGTGCTACATGCTTGTGTGCGTGTTCTGAGGGGTGCTGTAGTGTAGTGGGCGGTTCTGACTGCTAGGGCCGTGCTTTCTTTTCTCAGTGAAAGACTGAGCAGGGGTCGCAAGCCTTTGACGCTTGTCGGTCAGTATCCAGAAGTGGTGCTGCGCTACGTTGTGTTCGTCTCACATGAACACGANCTTTTCTCAGTGAAAGACTGAGCAGGGGTCGCAAGCCTTTGACGCTTGTCGGTCAGTATCCAGAAGTGGTGCTGCGCTACGTTGTGTTCGTCTCACATGAACACGAAGGCGGTGTGATGATGATTAAGGCTCCTACATTCATCTAACCCAACTTCACCAAGGCGCTTTAGCGGCACCAGGTAGGTGTGGTTGGACGGCAACGGCTCAAACCTTGGCGGGCTGCGGGTTCGGCGCATTCTCCGGGTTTTTACAAGATTTGTAGCGTTCAAATCCGAGAGCCGCACTGAATCCTAGACATCGGTTTTGGCGTTTAGGATAATACGCCTTGCATCCCAAACTGAACCTGAAGCCCCAACCCTAAGCCCGCCCCTAAACTGTGGGCCCTCAACCCTAAACCCGGCCCCCGAAACCCGGAACCCAAAACCTAAACCCTAAACCCCAAACCCGACACCCTAAACCCCAACTCCTAAGCCCTGGCTCCATCTGAAACTTCCCACACCTCGGACACCCAGGGAGCAGGCTCAGCGAAGCCGTCGCCCTTTTCGTTGACCAGTGGCTGCGCACCTGTCCGTGATGCCAGTCACCCTTAGGCTTTTGCTTTTGAGGAGACACGGCTTAGGGTTTAGGGTTCCGGGTTCAGGATTTGGAGTTCGGGGTCTTGTTGAAAGTGCAACGGGGCCCTCGTGGCCATTTGGGCTCAAGACGTAATTTGGGTTCAAGTGTGTGGCCCTGAAAGCTCTTCCTGGTTCAACTCCATTCCGTAGACAGCAAGCATAATAACTTCAAAGCTGCATTCTCCTGAGGAGCCATCGCGGCTTCTGCCGATCGTCTAATGCGATGCAACAGAGACTCGCTCCAATCATTGTAAGGCACCACGCTGCGCCACCCCTGCCCAGGAAGAGGGTCTCACGCCCGCCAGCAACTGTGGCTTCCATGATATTGCCTTCGCGGCAAAAACCCATTTTAGGTAATTTAACCCTCAACCCTAAACCCTAAACCCTAAACCCTCAACCCTAAACCCTGAACCCTAAACCCTAAACCCTGGATTGCTCGCATCTAGCTTCTCTCTTGACTCTGCGTTTGATACAGCACATGCGAGCAGATGACAGAATGGCCAGGCCATTAAGTTTGTGCTTGCACCTGAATATTGCCCGCACCACCAGTTCTTGAGGTGTAGCACAGGAACCAAAACCACTCAGGGCTAAATCCAAAGAAATGGTCAGTCGCTTAGCATCGAGCAAAGCATGCCCACAATTGACGTTGTTCAGGGTTTAAGGTTTAGGGTTGAAGGATACATAGGGCCAGGGTGTTTTTTTTTTTTGTGGCCCCTTTTTGCTCGTGCCCCGCGTCATTGGTTTCTGGAAAATTTTTTGCTGTCGGCCCCGGGTGTGCAAAGTGTTTTTTTTTTGTTGCGCTCCGTTGGGCGCCGCGAACTTTCGGCGGGGCCAGAGCAAAAAAAAAAACACCACCCAGGGTGTTTTTTTTTGCTCCGGCCNCCCCGCCGGGTCTTTTTAGACAATAACAAAAAATGTCTGGGGTACTACATCGGGTCTAAAAAGACCCGGCGGGGCCACAGCAAAAAAAAAACACCACTTCCGGATACATAGACGGGAAACCCTTATAAAGTCAATGATATAGATTGTTATACAGGTGCCCTCTACTTATCTCATCACCCTAAACCCTAAACCCTAAATGGAGATCATATTACTAACCTCCTGTTCGCCTTACGAGGCTTTCAGATCAAGGCTCAGGGTTTAGGGCTTTTAGGGTTTGGAGCCATGTCCCTTTCGGGGCCTTTAAAGCAAAGCAGGGAGACCCCCAAGGAACCGGTGGGTGAGAGGTCTCTCGGCCGTGACTGTGGCCACTCAGACAGACAACATATGTGATCCAACCCTGAGCCTTATAAGCCCTCAACCCTAAACCGCAAAATCTAAAACCCTAAACCCCAAACCCGAAACCCCGGACCCTCAACCCCAAACCGGAAACCCTGAAGCCCTAGCCCTTTTGGGCAAGAACCCAAGGCCCCATGCCCATCTCCTGTGATGCCTCACTCTTAGGGTTTAGGGTTTAGGGGGGCTCAGGGTTTAGGGTTCAGGGGGGCTCAGGGTTTCCTCAGGGTTTAGGGTTTAAGGTGTAGGGTTCAGGGGGCTTAAGGTTCTTTTTACACATTTTAGACCCAATCCTCCCATCGAGGGACTTCACGTTTAGGGTTTAAGGCTTATGATTCAGAACTTGGGGGGGTATGGCAACCCGTACGAGTTTCTAGGGCCTTGTCTTGTGAACACCGTTTCTGGGATTTGCGGCTTATAACCCTGCTTAACACCCACCTTCTAAATCACCGGATCCTCTCACAAAGCCTAAGCCCCAAACCCTAAAACAGTTCACAATGCTTCAGGTGAAGATCTTGGCGTGAAATCCCGAACACTGAACCCTGAAGCCTAGACCCTAAGCCCTAAACCCCAAATCCCGAACCCTAAGCCCTGAAGCCGGAACACCCTCAACTTGGCCGGCATCCCGAACCGGAAGCATTAGGGCGACGAGTGAGGGAGCATATGCTTTGGACAAAGTTTAGGACGTAGGGTTTAGGGTATGTGCACGATCTTCGACCTATGCTCAGATTTATTCATTGGTTCAACCATTCATTCATTCATTAATTCATTCATTCATACGTGTATGTATTTATTTGTATGTCTGTTTATATATAATATAAATGTGCGATGATGTGTGTGAGCATCTGTGTTTGTACAGAGAGAGAGAGAGAGAGCGAGCGAGCGATATATATAGAGAGAGATGCATGCATCCATGACTTGGCTCCGTAAAGCTCTACACCTGGCTTAGCAACGGCAGGGTCTTCGTGCCTCGCACGACGTACGCCGATGCGTTTTCGGTGAGGCTCTGTACGACCTTTGGGCTTAGGGTTTAAGAGTTTAGAAACCGTAACCAAGAGGGTTCATGTATACTACTATTATGGAATTAGGACCCCAAGACCATAATGGAAATGGTCTTTTGGGACCTAATTCCATAAGGGTACTATATATTGACCCTCTTGGTAAGAAAGCAAAAAGACTGCAAGACTGCGGAACCCTAAACCCTAAACCCTAGAGCACAGGGCTTCAAGACTGGGGAGGCTCGCGGGCTGGAAGCGTCACCATACAGTGCAGAAGATAATTTGCCATACTACACCCTATAAGGCGCTCCTAAACCCCGAAACCCCAAACCCCTGAACCCTCCCTAAACCCTAAACCCTAAACCCTAAACCCCTAAACCCTAAACCCCTGAACCCTAAACCCAAAACCGTGGCGGCGAGCTCCTCAAGGACGATGGTTCCGTGCTTTGGGTCTCGAGATTTTCCGGTGTTTAAGGCTTAAAGAATCACCTGCGGATCCAAAAACCTACCCTTTTGAGGGTCAGACCCTCTAATTAAGGGGTCATAACCTACTATTTTGCAGGGTTTGGGGATACAGGCATGGCTTAAGTGCTCCAAGGGGTTGTTAGTGTAGGGAGGGAACAGGGCCTACTGCTTACGGTCTGGGTGTGTTAGAGTTTCGTGGTTTGAATTGCTTAAAGTTCAGTTTCAAAGCTTATAAACCTTGTAAGGCTCAGGGTTGGGGAGTTCATGGGTGCGAATGCAGACCCACATGGTAGGACTCTTGTTACAAGAACCGTTGCCCTCAACAAGATATCCGAATTCTAAGAAACCCATACACCGCATGATAAAGCCCTTGTAAGCCCCTAGAAAGCCTTCATCAAACCCTTTATGTGCACCAAAGCTCATGCTGTCTTTTGAAAACCAGACTCTGGAGTCCAAAATCCGAAAACGGAGCCCTAGACTAGACCCGAAACTCATACCGCCCCACCTTCAAGCCTGAATACTAAACCCGCGCCCAAACACTAAAACCTCCTATTTAAGCCACATATCCGAGGCTAAAGCCCAGAACCATAAACCATCCTAAGCCCTAAACCCGTACCCTTATACATCCCCGCGTTGAAGGAATCCCTTAAAATCTATAGTATAGTGCCTACAACAACCCTAGAGTCTCAAAGTAAACCTTACAGGAACCCTGAAGCTATAGTAACCTTATAGTCTCAAAGGAACCCTTGAAGGGCCAGGAACCGCTATTAAAAGAAAAAATTCTTACCCTTCAAGAAAGCCGCTAGCCCTGTAAGGATCCCGTAAGATAAACGGTAGATTTCGTGCCACTCAATCATCCGGTCAGAAGTCAAACCCATTCATGGTGTTGGAGATCGGGTCGTATACTGGATTCCTCGTGCCAATCTCAACGTATTTGCCTTCAGCTGCTGTTGTTTCCTCTCGAAGTTTTGCAAACCCTTCAAGCATCGTCTCACATTCTTCTTCACGTACTGAGACAGCCCTGCAAACGCTTCTCTGGAGAAGCACTGCAGTCGTCTTACCCACTCGTTGACTCCTCTGCAGCAATGTTGAACGCTGGTATATGTATACCATGGTCGTCCCCAGCGCCAGTACCACTGAAGATCCGACGTTGCTTGGAATGGGAACCCAACGCCCTCCCAGCTCTGGTTGAACTGAGCGCTGGGCGCCCTCGCACTCCGGCAGCGTCACAGTGCGAAAGACGTCCAGGCAGAGCCAAGCTACCACGACTACAACCCGTAAAGGAAGACTTAAAGGAACCCAAAAGCCCTAAGCATCCTTGGGCCAAATCCTTCTAAGGGCCCTCGCCACTGCCGGAGAGCGCTGGGCCCAGTTTGGAACCTGGCGTAGGGCTCTCTTAAGGAACCCTGACAGGAGCCTTGAAAACAATCCTTAATGGAACCCTTACAGAAACCCTTGGGTTCCTTTACGGGTTCTAACAGTGCTTTTGAAGGGTTCCTCTGAAGGGTTCCTCTGAAGGGCTGCCACAAGGGTGACTAGAAGAGTTTTGGGGTTTTGGGTTCAGGGTTCAGGGGCTTGGGATTGCAGTAACGGTTAGGGCCGGGGCTTAAGGGGGCTTTGTAGGGGGTTTCCCTTTGACACGAATCGGATGTTGCTAATGACCCTTTGTGATAATACTATTATAATATAAATTACAAACGAGGCAAATGATGCCTTCCTAAGAAATGCCCAGGTTCATGTTACAAATCGGACCAACCCCATTGCAGACATGCGACCGATGCCTCGAAATAGAATATCCAAAGCCATGAACCCCAAAATATAGGGTGTTCTTCGACATCCGGAGTCCCGACTCCCAAACCAAAGAACTCGAGTGCCCTGAACCCTGGCCCCACCTAGAGTCTCCATTGCAGTTCCTTTTCTTGCTTAACCAAAATCTCTATTATAGGATCCTAACCATAAAACTGGTTAAACGAAAAAATAACTACAAGGGAGACTCTACAGTAGAAGCCAGAAAGTTGGAACATCATTATCCTCATTCCCTTAAGGGAAAGTATAAGGGATCCCAGCACTAATCCTCCTAAAACCATGTTCCAACTTTCTGGGGTTCACTGTAGGTAGTACTCAAACTCCCACCTCTCCAAACCCTAAACACTGAGCCTCGCTATATCCTGGACGGTCAACCCTCCACATGGGAGTTGCCGAAAATAGGGGACCCTCATATAGTACCCTAAATAGTAGGATCCTTAGTATAAGGACCCCAAAATAGGGTACCCCTAATTTTCGGAAACTCCCACATAAAGCTAGTGCCCTGATTCCACCGAAAGTGCGCAAGGCTCTAGAACTCACGCCCAATCCGCAAAGCTCAGCAACTCGGTGCAGACCCCTGTCCTCACTAGTTAGAATAGGGTGTGGGGGTAAACTAAAGTGTAAACAAGGACTACAACAGGATATTATTGCTGTGTACTCAGGCGTCAACTCTTACGTACAACCTTCACACCAGGCACGGCCTCATACAATCTACGAAAGCTGCACAACCTTCCAAAATTGAAAAAGACAGGCCTCGGCAACAAGCAATACAATACGGCTGCCCACCCCTTCCGGTTTGCTAACAACCACAACCCCAAAAACAGGAAGCAGAACGACTCACACACTGTCCTTGAAATCATCTCCGAATGGTCTCCGTAGGCTCACAAGAATGCAAAAGTCCTAGATATGGGAGTTTCCGAAAATAGGGAACCCTCATATAGCACCCTAAATAGTAGGATCCTCATTATAAGGACCCCAAAATTAGGTGCCCCTAATTTTCGGAAACTCCCATATCCTAGGCTCTTACCCCCAATCACGACACGAGGACCGGACCAGAGTCTTTTGAGCTCTTTGAAACTTAGGGGGTTTAGGCGTTTTGGGTTTAGGTTTTAGTGTTTTGGGTTTAGGGTTTGGGGTTTAGGGTTTAGGGCTGCCACCTCGGCGGTGACGTCCACGCAGATCATTGAACCCGGTGGGTAGCAATGGCAGGGTGCCTGGCGTCGGCGGTGACTCGGGGTTGAAGCCTTGGATTTAGAGCTGCTTTCGTTTCGGGGTGTGAGGTTTAGGATTTACTCTGAAGGGGTTTAGGGTTTAGGGTTAGTTAGGGTTTAGGGTTTAGGGTTTAGGGTTAGTTAGGGTTTATTATACACCTCCATCAATAGTCTACAAAGTCTGTAATGTGCCTATTCAATTGGACAGCAGGGAGACCTGGAGTGCCGATCGATCTTGAGCTGAAGCAGCACCCAAGTAAACCCTGGGACTAGCAGCAGCCCTAAGGGTCCAAGTACCTAATAATCATATACTCTCCCAAATATTAACCTACATAACTACTATCCTCAACCCAAGTACCTGATTATTTGGTCCTTTGGACCCTTGGGGCAGTAGCTCTTGCACCGCGAACCTCATGACCTCTTGTGCACGGTCCGGGAAAGGCGCGCTGGAGGTCGCTCTTTCGAGGCGGCAGTCCACAGATGCAAAAAAGAAACGCTAACGTTCGGGGAACATGCCATCCACGCAATCAGTCATCTTTATGACTTACAGGGTTTAGGGTTCAGGGATTAGGGTTCAAGGTTTAGGGTTCAGGGGTTTAGGGTTCACGGCTTACAGGGTTCAGGGTTTAGCCTCAGAAGCGCAGCACCCCCCAACAAAAAAGAGGTCAAAACCCTCAACCGTAAGACCCTAAATCCCCCCCAAAACCCTGAAGCCTCACAAGCAGCATCCAAAACCTGGGACCTTGAAACCCCAAACCTTCACATCCCAAGCATTTTAAACGGATCACGAGAATTAGTCAGCAAGGGGGGCTATAAGTAGTCATACCTAGAGCTGCCTTAATGATGATCCTACTCACTCAGGCCCAAGATCTTGAAGCAGACTTTATGTGAACCCCGGAGTCCAGCTATCCTACTTGGCAAGCCCTGCATAAGAAGCTATGACCTACTTACAAGCTATGTTCGTAGTATTATCTTAAAGTCCCTAGCATGCTTAGGCTATATGCCCCAAACCCATTCAGGTCCCTATATTGAGCAAAGCCTGAACCCTAAACCCTAAACTTAAGCCCTAAAACCACAAACCCAAAACCCTAAACCCTTAAACCCTAAAACCTCAAACTAAATCCCTAAAGCCTGTTCTAAAGCCCTAAAACCTTAAACTAAAACCCTAAACCCTAAACCCCTAAACCCTGCACCCTCTGAACCCAATGCCCCCGTGCCCCGACGACGAGCTCCAGGGGCATCAGGTCTGCTCCCGCACGGTCTTTGACCTCGGCCGCTTGCTTAGGGCTTAGGGTTTAGGGTTTCGGCTTTAGGGGTTTAGGGGTTTGGGGGTTTAGTGGTTTAGGTGTTTAGGGTTTCGGCTTTAGGGGCTTAGGGGTTTGGGGGTTCAGTGGTTTAGGTGTTCAGGGTTTAGGCTTTAGGGGCTTAGGGGTTTGGGGGTTTGGTGGTTTAGGTGTTTAGGGTGTAGGCTTTAGGGGCTTAGAGGTTTGGGGGTTTGGTGGTTTAGGTGTTTAGGGTTTAGGCTTTAGGGGCTTAGGGGTTTGGGGGTTTGGTGGTTTAGGGGTTTAGGGGTTTAGAGGTTTAGGGGTTTAGGGCTTAGGGTTTAGGGTTTTGCTTGTGAGTTTCAGGCTTAGGATCTGGGGCTTAGGGTTCTGGATTTACGAATTGAGGTATATAGAGTCTTTGTTTCAGGTGTCCTTGGCTGATTCGTGTTGTTTCTGTGGGGTGGGGTTGGGACAAGATCTTGCGAGGATTTTTCGTAGGCATCATGAAGTCCCGTGTCCTGTTTTGGGGGTGAAGTGATCAGCTGTTGTACGGTTGTACGGACAGAGGTTTGCAACAGAGTGAACCAGGCTCAGGGCTAAAGGGTATATAGGGTATGGCTTATATTACTAGCATCCCCATAATAAAAGCCAATATATACACTCACCAAAATTCAGAAGGAGGCCTATCTACACTCACCAAAACGGTAATGTAAACCCCACTTCATATAGTGTGCTAGAGTGGAGCGTTCAGGGCTTTGGGCTGGGAGGGCTGGGCTTTAAGGCTTTGGGGTCCGTGGCTCTGGGGCTTGGTGTTCGGCCCACTTAGCGTGGGAATTACTTGAAGGGGCAGGGGACTTAGTAAGTAGGTTATAAGTAGAGTTATAAGTGCCCTAAACGGAGTTACCCTAATTATAACCCTACTTATAATAATAACCAACTTACTAAGTCCCCTGCCCCTTCAAGTACTAATCATTTAATTTAGGCATGCCAGTGGACGTTGTTCAAACCCGAAGCACTAAACTCTCATCCCCACGTTTCCGAGACTTGACTTGGCCAGGGCTGCAACACGTATGGCCATCGCAAAACCACGCTCTTAAGGGGCCGTCACCCGGGTTTGACTTTACAGTATAAGGGTTGCTATAAGTTATATAAAGGATCTACCTCAAACCATCCAAGAAGCTGGACGATCGCCTTCACCCAAACTCCCCAAATCCCTCAAGACATGAATGTTGCAGAGTCGTCGGCCACAACGGAGAGGCACAGAAAGCCATCCACATCCTGCCAGCAGGGTTTAGGGCGTAGTTACCTTTTGGGGCTGAGGGTTCAGGGCAGCTCTAGAGCCTGGATTATCTCTTCGTCATCGAGCTCTTGCTCCGGTTCGTAGATAATGGGAAGTTGTCAAAATTATGGCCCTTTTTTGGGTACCCTAAATAATAGGTGCCGTATTATAATAAGGACCCAAAGCCCAATAAGGAACCATAATTTTGACAACCACCCAATGACCTACGCAGAGGCTCGGGGATTGCATAAGTAGGTTTGCAAGTTGGGCTGCACTTGGGATGAAAGCCAACTGGGGCACCTATAAACCCAACTCTACCCTATTTACTACGTCCCCTGTTCCTTTCCGTAGGGCCTGGTTTGAACTTGCCACTGCCCAGAACAGCCCGGAACGCTCAACGAGCGAGACAGACGAGCCCAATACCCGCTTAACTAAGGAAGGTAGCTTAAATCATGCAGGGCTTCCTCCTATGATTCAGGGTATACTCCTAGTTAGGGCGTATCGGGTCCTCTAAACCCTGAACCCACAATCTTCAATCCCAAAACGCTAACACCTGAAAAACTCTGCATGCGCAGACCGCCCACCGGATGGCTGGGCTTATCATCGCAAAAGACAGACATCATGCCTCTGCAGGGTCTGCTTTCTGCCCGGGGGCCGTCCGAACCCAATCCTCAGCATAAAGATCCCATAAGTGGGCTTACGACTGGGGGCATAAGTACCCGGATAACCCTACTTCAAAACCCCCGCATCTAACCTCATTACCCAGTCCCCTGAACCTCTAAGTCTGAACGGAGGCCCGATACACCTGAGGCCCTAAACACTAAACCCGACAAGCGTCCTGAACTCGAAGCTGGAAAAGCCACGACATACTCAATAGTTCCAGCCAGTGTATCGGGCTTAGGATTGAAAATGTAGGGCTTGCTGTACTACATTATGACTACACCAAAACCCCATTCCAAGCATTCCGGCCCATATCATAGAAAAGCCTTGTATTTAACACTCTATAGCGACGCTAGACAACCCTTCAACACCCCAGAAAGACACCTTTAAACCCTTGCAAAAACCTCATTCAGCCCTACAAAAACCCTATAGCAACCTGCAACGCCTCCAATTGCTCCATGCGTACAACCAACCCTTAAACGAAACTCGAACCCAGACCTTCCAAAATCCCTTAATTAAGGAATATACCTTAAATTATAGTAGGATTCTTAATATGATTTAAGGTATCTTCCTTAATTAAGGGATTTTGGAAGGTCTGGGGAAAACAAAACGAAACATCACAGGCGGGCCTCACGGCTTCCCACCTGCGTCGGGCGACCACGGCCGTGCTGTGCGCGGACGTCCTTCGAGGTTGCGGGGAGGGTGCTATTTGGGTTCTATGAGGGTATTGTATGTGGGTTTCTAGAAACGTAGGTCTATAAGGTGTTGAAGGCGCGTTTACCCTAAACCCTAAACCCTAAACCCTAAACCGTGGGAGGCAGTCTCAAGACTGCCCAGCTGCTTGGACCAACATCTTTCAGGGTTGAAATTGAGGGCGGTTTAGCGGCTTCGGTTTTGGGGATTTGGGTTTGTATTTTACCTAGAGGCTCATACCCTACCCCTTTTTTAGATTACCCAGTACAAAATGTTTCAGGGATTAGGGGTTGAAATTGAGGGCTTCGGTTTTGGGGATTTGGTTTGTATTTTCAGCTGGAGAGGTCAGGCTTGAGGGCTCTAAGGCACCTTTGTTTTAGGGTTTCGGGTTTTAGGGTTTAGGGTTTAGGGCTGTCCCCGGCGGGATTTGAGCAAATGGTTTGCGGCAGTTTCAGTTTGGGATTTCGCCGTCGTAGCCGTAAGCTCACCCCTCCAGATATGCTGAATGATAGTTTGGAATAGGGTTGAAGGTAAAGCGTAGGTTTAGGGCTTCGGGGTTTGGGGTTTAGGGGTTAGGGTTTGGCAGTTTTGGGATTCAGGTTTCGGGTTTACGGTTTAGGGCTTCGGGTTTCGTATTTCGGGGCTTGATAAGCCTTGCACAACAACTAGCAGCACAACCAAAGCCCAGAGCCCTGAAATTCCGAGCCTTGGATCCTGAAACCCGAAAACGTCTGAACTACCAATCCCTGAAGCATAGGAGTTTCCGAAAATTAAGGGTACCTTATTTTGGGGTCCTTATAATAAGGATCCTACTATTTTAGGGTACTATATTAGGGTCTCCTATTTTCGGAAACTCCCACGTCCCCCAGCCTCCCATTGCAGCTTAGGGTAGCGGTTTCCTTGTTATTCAGTGGGACTAGGGAACCCAAAACAACAAAGGAAGAAGGGCACTCTCCAACCCCAAGCCCTGCGCCCTTCACGATGGGGGGGGGGGGCTTCGGAACAGAAAGGGCGCCGACGCTTTAAGATTGAGTGTGTTAAGCCTTGCAGATGTGCTTGCAAGGCCTATCATGTTGAGGCTGTGGGGTTGACCCTAAACCCTAGACGCTAAACCCTAAACCCTACTGTAAACGCTAAACCATTCAGGTCGTCGGCTTGGCAATTTCGTAGGCACCACTGAACAAAGAATGCCAAGCACTAGAATCTTATAGTAGAAGCCAAAAAAGTTGGAACATCAATACCCTCATGCCCTTAAGGTAAAGTATAGGGGATCCTAGCACCAATCCTCCTAAACCCATGTTCCAACTTTTGGGGGTTCACTGTACTTGTCCAGTATCCGAGAGACTCATGGACCTCCAAAAAGAATGAAAGGTTGCCTACCTAGACCCTCCATCTACCCCCTATGAGACCCTAAATGCCCCTTATTTGGGACCATATACCCCTATTTGAGGGTACAAGGAGGGTCCTGGTACAGGCTGAGTACCCTAGTCCCCCAAAAACGCTAACCTTTTCAATTGTGGCAGGATTGTATAAAACCCAAAAAGGTTGAAGGTTACCTCCTTAGCTCCTCAGTCTACTGGTAAGGAAGCTTAACTCCAAGACATCTCTACCCCTTAAAGCCTAAACCCTAAACCCCTAAACCCTAAACCCCCTAACCCCGAATCCGCTAAACCCCTAAACCCTAAACCCTGAAAGCCCAAACCCTAATCCCCTAAAACCCAAAACCCCTAAACCCCCCCCCCTTCGTCTTGTGTTGCGCTGCCTCGTCACCCAAGTCGAGCCACTTCTGGAGGACGAACGTCCCCAAGATCTCTTTGGTTTCCTCCGGCCGAGACTTGCGGGTTTTTGGGGTTTAGGGATTGGGGTGTAGGGTTTAGGGGTTTAGGGTTTAGGGGTTTAGGGGTTTAAGGGTTTAGGGTTTTAGGGGTTTAGGGGTTTAAGGGTTTAGGGGTTTAGGGATTATAGGGTTTAGGGATTGGGGATTTAGCTTATGTTACCATAGTAAAGAAACCATAAGGGATCTACAAGGGTTCCTTTAAGGGTTTAGGCTTAGGGTTTAACAGACTTGCCGGTTTTGGGGTTTACGGATTGGGGTTTCGGGCTTAGGGTGTAGAGTTTAGTTTAGGGGTCCAGGGTTTCGGTTTTTTTGAGCTCCTTTTTATGTCTTCCCAACCATCTGAGCTAACATAAGGCCATCGGCCAGGAGGTTCCAAGTTCGGGTTTAGGTTTGTTTTGTTTTACGGGCCCCTTTTCGACTGCAGATTCGAAAGCCTCATTTGAGGCGAGCTCTTGGGTTTTAGGGTTTAGGGTTTTCGCGGCGTTTCTTCGCAAGCCAGGGAGCCAGGGCTTACGGCCCTCTGGAGCGTCTTAGCAGGCAGAGGCTCACGCTCAGGAGGCCTAAACAGACGGCAACAACGTAAAACCTAACAGCCCGAAATTCTACTGCCGTAACTCCTTAACCCTGAAGGCCTGCACCCCAGACCTAAAACCGAAACCCTGAATCCATAGCGCAAAACCCGTACTCCTCAACACCACAACCCTGAACCCTAAAACCCCTAAACCCTAAACCCTAAACCCTAAAAGCCCTAAACCCTCAACCCTAAACCCTAAAAACCCTAAACCCTAAACCCTTACATTAAGCCTTGCTCTCTAAAGGCCAGAGCCCCCCCGAACTTCGGCCCTGCCCGGTCGACACTCTTCCTCTTCCTGCCTTAAACTCTCTCAAAAGCCTAAAACTTTGGGGTTCAGGGCTTTGGGTTTACCCTCAACCCTGAACTCAAAAATCGAACCTCTCTACCTGAACCTACCAAACCCTGCTTTTTTTGTAGGCTCTTAATAGAAACCCCAATATGGAATCTATAGGGACCCTACAGAAAGTAGTTTAAAGTATGAACTCTGCAAACCCATTTGGCTCAAGGTTACGTCCCCTAAACCCTAAACCCTAAACCGCAAACCCTCTCAAGCGTCAACTAAAACTCCCTTCAAACCAGTGCTGGATCGGGTTCAAACCCCAAAAGTGGCCACAAAAGCTTAGGGTTTAGGGTTTAGGGTTTATGGGGTTTAGGCTTTAGGGCTTATAGGGTTTAGGGTTTAGGGTTTATAGGGTTTAGGGTTTAGGGCTTATAGGGTTTAGGGTTTAGGGGTTTAGCGGTTTATAGGGTTTAGGGTTTAGGGTCCAGGTGCCCTAAAACCGTAACACCCTGAACACTTCATGCCCCACACCCTAAAAGACCCAAAGCCCCTCAAGAGCCTAAAGAACCCTAAACCCTAAACCCTAAAGAACCAATCCTGTGGTCCAGAGTTCCCACAGTAGCACCAACCACCCTGGCGCCATTGGTACCATCCCAGCCATTGGATATGCCGATCTGGGCACCCTAAACCCTAAACCCTAAGCCCTAAACCCTAAACCCTAAACCCCTAACTGCTGTAAGCAGTTGGCATATTGGCGTCTCGCTGCCTGCATTCGCCTTCAACCGCCACACTGCTGTGGCACGTCTGTTGTGGCACATAATATAGGGGCCTTAATAATTCGAATAGGGTTGTGGGGCCCATTATACCATACTTATAATAAGGAGCCCCCCAAAAAGTATAGGTAATCATATATTGAGGCCCCTATGTTACGATTCATCCCCACGGGGCGCCACTAAAGTGTAGTAAATGCTGTACTATAGGGGCCTAAACTTTTACCAATACCATTTTGGGGGTTCCTTATTATATTTATAGTTTAATGGACCCCAAAACCCTGTTCTAATTATTAGGGCCCCTATATTGCAGGAACAGGGTTGCAAAGCGATGCATCAGGATACCGACACGCGGAAACCGCCTAAAGCTCATAATCCGGAATCAACTTTCAACCCCTAAAACCCTGTATAAACCCTAAACCCCAAACCCTAAAACCCTAAACCCTACGTGTAAGCCCTAAACCCTACTAAACCCCATAGATCTGGGAGTTTCCGAAAATAGGGAACCCTAATATGGTACCCTAAATGTAGGATCCTTACTAAAAGGACCCCTAAATAAGGTACCCCAAATTTTCGGAAACTCGGCCATCCGGGATCTGCCAATAAGCGAACCTAAGAGCTCCACTCGAACCATGAGCCCGGTTCGGTCTAGACACCGGGTTTAGGGTTTCAGGGTTTAGGATTTAGGGCTTCAGGGTTTAGGGTTTAGAGGGTTTGGGGTTTATAGGGTTTAGGGTTTATAGGGCTTATAGGGTTCACGGTTTAGGGTTTATAGGGTTTAGGGTTTAGGATTTCAGGCTTTGGGTGAAGGGTTTAGGGTTGCAGGGTTTTGGTTTAGGGTTTAGGTCCGTTTAGGTCTCGATACATCCCAAAAACCTTACACATCCTGTGAACCCTGATGGGGTGCAACTTAGTAAGACCCCCATGCAAAAAAAAAAAAAAAAAAAAAAAAAAAAAAAAAA
>BGNK01004086.1:33778-60239 GCA_003297005.1 Symbiodinium sp. clade A Y106
AACCCCCCCCCCCCCCCAAAAAAAAAAAAAAAAAAACTCGGAAACAACAGCGACAACTCCAAAAGCCCCCTAAACCCAAAACCCCTCTAACATCCAACAAAAACCATGCGAAAACCTCGCAAAACCCCCCTTTGCAAACTCAGCCTACACTTAAAACCCCTAAAACCTCAAACCCCTAACCCTAAACCCTAAACCCTAAACCCTGAAACCCTAAAGCCCTAAACCCCTAAACCCCTGAACCCCTGAAACCCTAAACCCAGCCGCTCGGTCCTTATAGAACCCTTTAAGGATCCCAAATAGATCCCTTAAAGTAACCCTTATAGACCCCTTTAAAGGAACCCTAGGAACCGGTTTAGGGGTTTAGGGGTTTTGGGTTTAGGGTTTTAGGGTTTTAGGGTTTTAGGGTTTAGGGTATAGGGTTATAAGGCCCCTATATGAAACCCTGCCGCTCGGTCCGGGTTGTTCGCTTCCTTGAGATCCTCGAGCTTCCGACGGAGGAACCTCGGAACGTGCTGTCGGCGGCTGCGGCGTAGGGACACAGGGTTTAAGGGTTCAGGGTCTAGGGTGTAGGGTGTAAGGGTTTAGGGTTTAGGGTGTAAGGGTTTAGGGTTTTAGGGTTTAAGGGTTCAAGGGTCTAAGGGTTTAGCGTTTTGGGGTTTAGGTTACACTCTCCGGGGGGCTGCTGATGGTCTTTGGTGGTCTTCTGACTATGCTGTACCTTAACCTACCAAAACCTACTTTTTGTAGGGTCCCTATAAAATTCATATTAGGGTTTATATACTAAGAACATACCAAAAAGTAGGGTTTGGCAGGTTAAAGTAACACGATTGTAAAGTTTTTTGTATGCAGTCTTCAGTTTAGGGTTTATAGGAGTGAAGGATTCGGGGCTTCAGAGGTCCAGGGCCTGCCGTCTTGGGTGCAGGATTCCCGCTTGTACCTGACGTCTAAAGTAAGGTCCCTGGCTTTTTCGGCAAAGTCCCTTATCAAGCAGCAACAAGTTCGTGACCCTTGCATTCGACACCCGGCCCCACAAAGTCCAGTGTCGTCTTGGATGTGGAGAACCTCGCCGACTTGTGCAGACGAAGACCTGCTAACCACCAGTTTCCATCTCAAACAACAGTCCTTTCTGTTGGGGTTTACAGAAGTTTTCATGCGTTTAAGGCTTAGGTTTCTAGGGCCTTGGGTTTAAGATTTCCAGGGTTTGGGGCTCCAGGGATTTGAGCTTTCACAGTGCTCTGGGATAGTATTCTCACTTTCCGCTCACTTGCTAGGCAACGACTGTTGCACACTCTGCAGCTGCTCCTGGACGGCACTACTGTCGCCACCCTCGTCGGCATTGCCCCAGGTGACCACAGATCCATCACACAGGATTGCAGCAAAAGAACCATCAGAAGCTTGGATCTGCTGCACATTCTTGAGCTGCTCCTGGATGGCACTACTGTCGCCACCCTCGTCGGCATCACCCCAGGTGACCACAGATCCATCACGCAGGATTGCAGCAAATGCACCACCAGAAGCTTGGATCTGCTGCACATTCTTCAACTGCTTCTCGACAGCACCGCTGTCGCCACCAGAAAATTAACTACCCAAAGTGACGACAGATCCATCATCCAGGATTGCAGCGAATGCGTCATTGGAAGCCTGGATCTGCTGCACATCTCGCAGCTGATCCCGTACCGCACGGATTCCAGGTGACGACAGATCCATCACCGAGGAGTGCAGCAAATGCATCACCAGAAGCTTGGATCTGCTGCACATCTCGCAGCTGATCCTGTACCGCACTGCTGCGGCCACTACCCCAGGTGACAACAGATCCATCACGCAGGATTGCAGCAAAATCGCAATCAGAAGCTTGGATCTGCTGCGCATCTCGCAGCTGATCCTGTACACCATAGCGGTGGGCATTGCCCCAGGTGACGACAGATCCATCACCCAGGATTGCAGCAAATGCCCGACCAGACGCTTGGATCTGCTGCACATCTCGCAGCTGATCCTGCACCTCACTGCAGTCGCCCCAGAATTGGCATCACCCCAGGTGACCACAGATCCATCACGCAGGATTGCAGCAAATGCACCATGAGAAGCTTGGATCTGCTGCACATTCTTTAGCCGCTCCTGGACGAGCCTGCTGCTGCCACCATGGTCGGCCCTACACCAGCAAACCACACAGATCCATCACCCAGGAGCGCGGCGAACGCAGTGAATACACCGCCTAGCCGGCTTCTGTGACAGTTTGTGCTCCGTCAAGCACCTCTCCAGAAGAATTCAGCAGCCTTCCTCTACCCGCGGATGACTCAATGGATGCATCCGCCTCCACTTCCAAAGACACACTCTTGCCACTGAGCAGATGCATATCTACGAAAATGGACGCGTCGCTGTCAAAGTTTATTCCGCGCCGGCCGTCTGCTCCAGTTTGGTTCACACTCACAAAGTAATCTGAGTAATCGCGAGGTTGAGCAAGCTCGAGAACACGTTCATCCACGAAGATGAAGTCCGCTGTCTGCTGGCTGCAGCAGGCGACTTCGGCCATCAGACACCGTGTTGAGGACGACCATGCATGCTGAAGTCGTGAGAAAGAACCGCGAGTATCTTGCAATTGCACGATGGCCATTAATTAATAGTTGCTAAAAGTGGGAACTTGTTAAGCTGATGTCTAATGCTGAACCCTAAACCCCTAAAACCCCGAAACCCGTAAACCCTAAACCTAAACCACCGACAAGCCCTACACATCCACAGAAATCGACATGATTCTTCCAGTGGCCGCTGAACCGCACAGCCCGGGGCCAAGCATGGCTCTTAGCCTTCAAACCCTAAACCTTGAATAAGCCCTAGAGGCCTATCGCAAAGGTTCTGCGAACCTCGTTGCAACAGGATCCTTAGCAGCGCTTTGGAATTGCAGGCAATGCGTCTTAGTCTTAGCGTCTTATTATGCACAATCCTACAGGTATTGATGGTCCATTGATGGTAGCTTAAGGTAGGTTGAAGATCTCTTCAACGAGACCGCACCAGAAGGCAGTGTACCTAACGCAAAACCCCAAAACTGAATGTTCAGGTTCCAGACCGGAGCCGGCGCGGGTGCTTACACGCTTCCCTGATGTTGAGGGTTTGCCCACACAAAAGACAACATCCTATACCCTAAACCCTAAACCCTAAACCCCCAAAATCCTAAACCCGAAAACCGTACGAAAACCCTCAACCGCAAACCCCAGAAGTCGTAAACCCTAAGCCCGTAAACTCTAGACACGCCGCCAGGGCGTACCATACTGACACTCTAAGGGTTCCCCCTCTGTACCCTGCACAGGCGGGGCACAAACAATGCCCACAACGGTAGTAACTTAATATAGGGGTCTTAATAATTAGAATAGGGCTCCCTTTAAAGGGCTCCTTAAAGGGGTCTTCAGGGATCTAAAGTAGGGTTCTATAATATAGGGGTCTTAATGATTAGAACAGGGCTTTGGGGTATATAATACCACAATAATAATAAGGAACACCCACAATAATATTGGTAATTATTAAGCCCCCTATATTCACTGTCGCTCTCAGGTCATGGAGCGGGTGCCTGTTGACCACCAATCCACCAGCGTTTAGGTTTTTGTTGGAGGGCCCTTTCCCGGTTCAGGGTTTAGAGTGTACGGTCCACGAATAAGACGTCCCTCCATCCCGGACCTAGTAACTACAAAACACAAAACAAACCAGACAAAGCGTGCATAAACACGCGACCCTGCAAGCAACATGCCCCAGATCGCAGCAGGTCCAAACAATACACCCTAAACTCCTAAGCACCCCTCTTAGTCCCAAAGGCCTGCACACCTAACTAAACCATACTTAGTTGCTGAGTTCATAAGCCCCAAAAAGTTTACACTTTCAGTGTTATAGTGGGTACTATTATCCAAAAAAGTGTAAAGTGTATCCAATCAGCTACTAAGTACGTAAGCACCCCTATCAGTCCCAAGGCCTGCACACCTAACTAAACCATAAGCCAAAAACTGCACCCTGAAAAGCTGAACCTTCTACCCTTGGAGAACCCATTCTCACCCCTACAAAACCCTGAAACCCCTAAACTTAACCCTAAACCCTGATATCCTAACCCTAAATTCCCCAACCATGGAACCCGAGAGCAATAAAACCCCAAATGCTCAACTCCTACTCCTACATTCTCAAATCCTAAACCTAGAACCCTAAAGCCCTAAAGTGGTTTGGGGATTAGGGTTTATCGCCCGGAGCCCTAAATGCTACAACCATAAGCCGCCGGCACATCGGTCAGAGGAATGAGTCGACTGAGGAGGATCACCTCCGGCCTCGGTGAGCCGAATCTGTCGAGGGTTTAGGGTTTTGGGTTCAGGGCTTAAGGTTTAGGGTTTAGGGTTGAGGGTTTAGGGTTGAGGGTCGAGGGTTCAGGGTTTTGGGTTGAGGGTCGAGGGTTTAGGGTTTAGGTTCCGGGGGCCTTCTAGCAAGGTTCCTGTTAAGGGCAAACAAAAAAATCATTCTGTCAGGGTTTCGGCCTCCAGGGTTTACGGAAGCTCGTTTATAGTTTAGGGTTGTGAAAGGGCTGAGGGCTGATAGGGCTTAAGTTAGGGCTTACAAGGCTTAGGGTTTTTCTAGCAGGTCTTCTATTTTACGGATCTGAAGAAGATTCTAGTTCTAATGTAGGGGCCTTAATGATTCGAATAGGGTTCTGGGGCCCACTACACGATAAGTATAGTACGGAACCCCCAAAACAGCATTGGTAATTTCCCAGAGACTCCAATATCCCTTAATTAAGGAATGTACCTTAAATCATATTAGGATCCCTAATATAATATGATTTTTGGAATATTCCTTATTTAAGGGATATTGGAGTCTCTGGGTTTTTCGGCCCCTACATTAGAGCCAGGCAGAGGGAGGAAGAATTGACACTCCTGGACCGACGCGTACGGATCCATACGGTTGATGATATAAAAAGGATCCTTTAAGGGGTACCTTTAAGGGGTAACCTTTAAGGGGTACCTTTAAGGGGTTCCTTTAAGGGGCTCCTTTGAGGGTTTAGGGTTTAGGGTTGGTGATATAAAATCTTGCATTACCTTAAGGACCCTAAACTGTGGCAATAATGGTATATTCCTTATTACGGGTAGTGCAGAAAATATATCATCAACCCGTCGTCTGCAGTTTCAGGGTTTTCGGGGTTTAAGGTTTAGGATTTAGGGGTTTAGGGTTTAGGGTTTAGGGCTAGGACAAAACCCTAAACCCTAAACCAGAAACCAGAAACCCTAAATAGGACAACAGGCTCTAGAGGTTTCCACGTCACTTCAGGGTGTAGGGGTGGGCCAAAGGTTCCAGGCTTTAAGAAAAAGGGGCCTACATAATTAGAAGTTATGGGGCCCCTTATACTATAAATATAGGGTTTAGGGCTTAGGGCCTTAATAGTTAGAATAGGGTTTTGGAGCCCATTATGCTATAAATATAATATGTGGAACCCCAAAATAGCATAGGTAACTATTTAAGCCACTATATTAAGCATTCGGGGGCTAAGGCTTTGGGTTTTCATCAGTGTGTGGCTTAGGATTTCAGGGTCGGGTGTCAAGGTTTAGGTCTAAGGCGTTGGCAGCCATGGCAATGTAAGGTCCTCGCAACTAAGACTGCTCGCACTGCGGCTTTGTGCTTTCCATTTTTGGGTGATCAACTCCGTACGTTCGTTGAAACTATTATGGAGGCTGTTGTAATGTCATGCAACATTTCGTGCAATACAACTAGTTTCAAGCCCTAAACCGCCGTCTTTGTCGCAGAAGTCTCTGGGAACCGAACTAGTGATGCGGTACTTTTGCCCCGCGAAATCTTGGATTTCTTGAGCTTAAACTTTAGGGCTTAGGTAGCTTCGTTCAGATTCACCGAACTTCGCTGGATTCGCCGCTGCCCATTCCCAAAGCCTAAAGCCACCAAAGCCCCAGACCCGGCGCCGTTTAAGCTGCAAACCCATACCCCAAAATCGTAAATCCAACCCCCACACCCAAAGCCATAAACAATACACCATAAGCCCCCTAAGTCTGAACCCCCAACCAGAATCCCGAAACTAAAGCCAGTGGCAGTAAGAAGATCCCAGACCCCTTGCGAAAAACCCGTCAAGACCTTATAGCCCATACTGAAGGCTGGAAAATAGTCTTCAAAACCCTGTAAAAGCCTTCTGACGTATAAAATGATGGTTAAACCCCCCCCCTCCTGAAACTCGTGTACTATGCAATAATCAGAATAGGGTTTGGGGGCCCATTGTACTATAGGTATAGTAAGGAACCCCCAAAATGGTAGTGGTACTTAGGCCCCTATAGTCAAATACCAGGTGCCAGGCTCGGCCTTACCTCCAACCACCCATCCCAACTTCACCTGTGTGGGATTCAGGGTTCCTTCAAAGGGTTCTGTTAAAGGGTTCCTCGGTGTGCGTTAAACTGTAAGCCTAACTTCAGGGCTTCTAGGGTTCATGGTCTAGGATTTAGGGTTCGGGGTTTAAGGTTTAATGGTCATACCCTACCCCTTTTTTACGGTACCTAATATTCTATATAACAGATCCTAAACATGAAACTAGGTATCCCAAAAAAACGGGTAGGGTATGGTTGTTGTTTGTGCATTTAGGGAGTTGGGGCTCTCGGGGACCATAGGGCTCATGGTTCAGGCTTCAGGCTTTAAGGTTTGGGGTTTCAGGCCGTAGGGTCTGGGGTTTAGGGTTTAGGGTTCTAGGGTTTAGGGTTTCAGGGTTTAGGGGTTTAGGGTTTCAGGGTTTAGGGTTCTAGAGTTTAGGGTTCTAGGGTTTAGGGTTTAGGGTTTCTCAACGAGTGCGCTCGACCCCCCCTCCATAAAGTGGTGAGGGGGTCGGCGCATGGGTTGAAATCCCAACTCCGCCCACCCAAGCCATGACCTTATCGGGTTTAGGGTTTTCTACCCCCCCAACCCCCCTAGCAAGGGGGGCAGACACAACCAACAACCCCAATCCTCGTTTGGTGTACTTGCATGAAGCGTTGCTACGAGTACGTTCCGAAGATGAGGCAAGAGTCAGAATAAGAGTAGGCCGTAGAAATAGTAGTAGTAGTAGTAGTAGTAGTAGTAGTAGCAGTAGTGGTAACTGAAAAAGAAAATAGTAGCGTAGTGGTGATAGCTTCCTTTGTCAGTGTACCTCACATACCCTTCCAACACTAGACAAGCATGTGGGTTGCAGCAGCGAACGCCTGTAGTCTAGTTTTGACGCATTTGTGATGCTGAGGTCACATGAGCAACGAAGCTCGTCGGAAGACTATCAGTTGATTAGCCAGGGCAGCATGCCTGCAAAAGTATTTGCAGCCGCCACAGAGCAGGAACATTTAATGCTGTGCTTGATTTCTAAGTACAAGCCTATGCTGCGGCAGCAGCAGCAGCAGTATCGGGCAAAAACCTAGTTATCCACGTCCATGCCGTTTGCGTCGATGTCGGGCTTCTCCTCGTCTGAAAGATCTAGCCGGACAGCTCCATCGCGAGAAGCCGCTGGCTTATTCGAGTCCTTCTCCTCTGCCTTTGCAGGCAGACCGAAACGAACTGCAGCGGGCCGCTTTCGAGGCGGGGGCCTGGGCTCCGTGCTTTGGCGTTGTGTGCTCTCAGGAGTTTTGGCAGGCAGGTTGATCCAGCTCATCTGTCCTGTGGGATGAACATAGGGCTTCGGATCAGCATACCAAAGCGCGTCTTCGAGGCGCCACGCCCACAGTACAGGGTATGGGAGCATGCTCAGGTCGCGAACGGCGTGCTTGTCGTAGTTGTCTGCCAAGCCCGGAAAGGCTGCTTCGTTCCCTGGAGCGGGGCAAAACTCGCCATTCTCATCCTTGTGCGCGATTCAATTCGGAGGAAACAATCGTCGCCTCTCCCCAGAGCTGGCCCGTGCCCTTTGCTGCCAAAGCAACACGACCGCCGTGCTTTGTGGTAGTTCCACGAAGCTCCCAGCACTTGGCCCGGTCGACAATACGGCAGCAATGCCACGGCTGCACGCTCAGAGCTTTCACCGGCCGCTCCGGCTGCGATGGCTGGGCAGCGTTGGAAGCCATGGCTTCTCCCTACGAAGTTCTATAGGCAAGCTACGAGCCAAATAGACTAACATCATGCATGGCATGTGGGCACCACTACTACCAGTATGTTGCGTCGCAAGACAAAGAATAATTTCCAAATCAGCTACTGACCCTTGGCCCGAGCAGGGTGTCCGTGAAGTTGAAGGGTGTCAGGAGGACGAGCCAACTCAGTCTTATATCAAAACACAAGGTTTTCAAGGGCTTTCCGCTCAATAAGAAGAACCAGCGCTTTTTGGGAGAGATGCCGCTACCTCCATCAGTGCATGAGACATACCAGACTGACTCTAAGCACGCGTGCCGGCGGCATCGATCCAGGCGCCCAGGTTACCATTGAAAAATTCGATGAGATGCTGCTTGCCACGACGCCTACCCGCGACCGCACCTTCCTGTTCCAAACATACGAAGGCGTAAAGGGGGCCAGTGGCTCCATTGCCGGCTGCCAGCAGTTGGCCATACTCACGGGTCTGGGCCGAGTGTTCGAGATGCAAGTCCATCAGGCACTCGTGCTTGGAAGGAGATTCCGGTCGAGCGCACAGCAGCTTCAGCGTCTCCAAGGCACCGTCCTTCTCAATCGTGCAACGAAAATGGACTTCGGTGTTGCCGTGGAAGAGGAGCTCGCGCGCATGCAAGATGGCTTTGCGTAGCAGATGAGTCTCGGCGTTCCAGTAGTCGCCGGTCTCCCCACGAGCATCCTCGACGTCGGAGTCAATCACATAGGCCTGCTCTGCCATGAAAACTGCCAAACAGGAACCTAGAGTCGCTAAGAACACACACCTTCGAGCACAAATACTGCAGTGTCAGCATCGAGCTCCTTACGGGAGAGAAAAGATAAGAGGTTCCTAATGGCGAATATGTTTCTCTTCATTAAGAAGGCAAAGTTAACCTCCTTACGGGAGGGTAAATATAAGAGGTTCCTAATGGGAACGAATAGGTACCTCTTCATTAAGAAGGCAAAGATAAGCGAGCTCCTTACGGGAGGGTAAAGATAAGAGGTTCCAGTGGGAGCGAATAGGTCCCCTCTTCATTAAGAAGGCAAAGATAAGGGAGCTCCTTACGGGAGAGTAAAGATAAGAGATTCCTAAGTCACTTTTCATTAAGAAGGCAAAGATAAGGGAGCTCCGCACGGGAGGGTAAAGATAAGAGGTTCAATGGGAACGAATATGTCCCTCTTCATTAAGAAGGCAAAGATAAGGGAGCGCCTTACGGGAGGGTAAAGATAAGAGGTTCCTCATGGGAGCGAATAGTTCTAGGGTTTAGGGTTTAGGGTTTAGGGTTCTAGGGTTCTAGGGTTTAGGGTTTAGGGTTTAGGGCTCTAGGGTTCTAGGGTTTAGGGTTTAGGATTCTAGGATTCTAGGGTTTAGGATTTGGGGTTTAGGGCTAGCATGCCTCATCCAAGAACTGAAGGTTGCCTCAAGCTCAGCAGATCCAAAACCCCACGCTTTGAACCGCAAACGAACCTTAACCGAAACATTGAACCCTAAACCCTAAACACTAAACCCTAAACCCTAAATCCTAAGCCCCAAGACAAGCCAACTTCTTCCGACTACGAGCGATGAGCCTCAGGCCCCATCTCGCTCTTCTACGGGTAAAGTAGGGCTTAGGGTCTAGGGCCTCAATAATTAGAATAGGGTCCCCAAAATCGTCTAGGTAACTATTAAGGCCCCTATAGCTTAAGGTAAAGAGTCTTATGGCTGACCTTTTCTGCTTCAGTCTATGAGACGAAAAAGCTTGCGCGCCCTATCTACAAGCGCCTTAGACCCAAACTGAACCCTGAAACCCTAAACCCCAAACCCTGCCCTAGCCAGTTCTGATAAATTTCGGTTCCTGACTAGCTTGGCGTGAGAACTTCGAGTTTGGCATGCAAGGTTTCGGGTATATGGTTTAGGGTTTAGGGGTTTAGGGTTGTGAAAATCTTGTGCCGATGCAGGAGCGTGTGGCCATGTTCGTGCACCGTCTGCCTTGTCAGGCCCAAGGGTCGAAGGCGGGCGGGTAGGGTTCAGCACAGGGTGCTGCATGGACCTCNTGTGAAAATCTTGTGCCGATGCAGGAGCGTGTGGCCATGTTCGTGCACCGTCTGCCTTGTCAGGCCCAAGGGTCGAAGGCGGGCGGGTAGGGTTCAGCACAGGGTGCTGCATGGACCTCGGAGGCCTGAGCTGGTGAGCTGGAAAACAGCGTGGGACGCTGGGGTTTCGGTGCTGCAGGGCAGCTCCTTTCGACTTTTGATCTGGGACTGTTGGGAAAGCTTTCGCTTCTTCAGATCTTTGATCTTCGGTGACAGGGTCACGAGCTACCAGGTGAACTCAGGGGAGTTCACANTGCAGGGCAGCTCCTTTCGACTTTTGATCTGGGACTGTTGGGAAAGCTTTCGCTTCTTCAGATCTTTGATCTTCGGTGACAGGGTCACGAGCTACCAGGTGAACTCAGGGGAGTTCACACTGGTAGCGGAGCCTACAGCTTCGCTATCTGCGGAAAAGCGGCCGATCCATTCGTGAGATTCAGGATATACAGCTTTGGGTATCATGCCCCCGAAAGAAGCGGAGACTGCATCCAATCCCCTTGGGTCAACAGCGCCTGAGGGTTCTACAGGATTTCAGCTACCATGGGCGGCGATTCCCAAGTTTATTCCAGGAACCACAGATGTGACGGAGTACAGCAGGAAGCTGGAGTTCCTGGCGGCCATGTGGCCAAAGGAGCATTTGAGCCTGCTCGCACCTCGAGCAGCTCTCCAAGTGGAGGGCACCGCCTTCAAGAAGATAGCCAATCTGCCTGCTGACAAGTTGAAGAGTAGCGATGAGTCAGGGGTAAAGCTTTTGGTATCTACACTGGGAGGATCCTGGGGCAAAACAGACCTTGAAGCTAAGTACGATGTGTTCGAGAAGGCCTTGTATGGCACAGTTCAGAAGCAGGATGAGACCAACGATAGCTATTTGGCCAGGCACGACGTACACTTCGAGGAGCTTTTGTCGCAGAGCGTGACATTTGAGCAGGTGAGAGCCTACATTTTGTTGCGTCAATCCCAACTCAGAGCGGAGGATCGTAAGAAAATCATCTTGGAGCTTGGTGGCAGCCTTGATTACAAGAAGGTTTGTTCTTCGATACGGCTTCTGGGATCCCGGTTCTTTGCTGATCTGCAGGGACAGAGGGTGTCTAAGTCTCGGACCTATGATGCCAATACGGTGGAAGACACGCCCTCCGAGGAAGGCGAGAAGACCCTTCCGGCAATGACGGCAAGCGCTGCTGTCGATGAGAGCGAAGTGGACTTGGACGAAGGCTTCATGGAAGCCATGCTGGCCTCAGACGATCAAGACGCTTTGCAAGTTCAGGCTTTTGAAGAGGAGCTTGAGAACTTCTTCCAGGACACTCCAGAGCTCCAGGAGGCTCTGGTGAGTTACATGGAGGCCCGCTCGCGATTGCTGGCCAAAAAGAAGTCTCGAGGTTTCTGGCCGATCGGGGGAGGTAAGGGAGCTCCCAAAGGCGGCCGTGGCTTCAAAGGTGGAGGTAAAGGCAAAGGCAAGCACCGCGAGCAGCTCCTGGCTCGCATAGCTCGTTCCACCTGTCGAATCTGCGGGGAAAAAGGGCACTGGAAGGCTGAGTGCCCACGTCGCAAGGGAAATCCCAACAATGAGGCAACCACCACAGTGGCCGAGGCCTTTGTGGAGGTCTCCAGCCATGCTCCCTCTGCCGATCATGCCAATGCTCAGGAGATTTTGACCAGCCTGCCAGCTGACGCTTTGACCTTAGAGGAGGCCTTGTGCACCAATAGCCCCATGCTCTCCAATAGAGTCGCCTCTAACCTTAAAGCCTTTGTCAATAATCTTCAGAGCCGCCACAACCACGTGAAACCACCATCCCTCAGGCCGCGAAGCGTTGGGGAACCAGCCTCGACTGATGCCTTTTGTCCTGACCTAAAGCAGGTTGAACTCAGAGAGTCTGAGGTGGCTACTCTTGCCCAGCAATCTAGCACTGTAGAGGCCATTTTGGACACAGGTGCGAGTAGATGCGTGATGGGCAAGGGCTTACTTCAGACCTTCGTTGGCCAGCTGAGTGATTCCGTGCGTTCTAAAGTCAGGGTACAGAAGAGTGCTATTCGGTTTAGGTTCGGTAATAACCAGACCTTATTGAGTGATTGTCGCATCTTGCTGCCTTTTGGAACGACGGATCACCGAATTTTGTGGCTAGGGATAGAGGTAGTTCCGGGTCGCACACCGTTGCTGTTCAGCAAGAGGGCTATCAAGCAGCTTGGGGGAATAATTAATACGGTTACGGATGTGTGCGAGCTCCGCCGATTGCGGCGTTCTCTCCGGATGCAGACCGGCCCAACCGGGCTGTACATGATCGACCTTTCCAGGCTGTGCGAAGAAAGTCATCTTGAGGCGAAGAATCCACCTATCTTTGAAGACTCGCTTCAAGCACCCGCTGCCGATGACCCGTGCATGTTTAGTGAGCCCTTGGATGTAGGTACGAAGACTTTGGGTTGTATAGCAGGTCCTCGAATCTTTAGGAATCCTTGGGGAAAGAATTCAAGTAGTGCGTTGAAGCATAGTGTTGCCAGCGCCGTTAATGACTGCGCACCAGTGCCAAAAGGGGTACCTGGTAGCATCAAAACCATGACAGCTCAGGCATGTGTACAACGAACTGTGGCTCCTGCAGCCGCTCCTGCGCCAAGCCGTGCAATCAGCCATCCAGTTTCGGACCCTTCCACCTCGAGCTCCGTGCCCATCCATGGCACAGAGCAGTCATGTGTCCGAAACTCCGGCCTCCAGTGTCCCGCAGGCCAGCCTGGGTTCCCGCTTGGTCAAGCTTCGGGATCCAACGATGAACCTCAGCCTTGCCGAGATCGAGAACCTCAGCCTCGAAAAGCATGGCGCTTTTCTGGTGAACTTCGGAACCAAAATGAAGGGCCGCAGTTTCCTGGAATGCGTGGAAGAGGGGTCCGACTGGACCAAGTGGTTCGTGGATCATTACCACGACAGCACCAAACGGGAGCACAAGATCTTCATCAGCTTCGTGGAGAAGTACGTGACTCAGGCCGAGCAGATCGAGGCAGAGCTGTGCGACGAGCCTCCCGTCACCAAGGGAGCCAAGCCTCTCAAGGTGAGCCCCAAGAGCAAAGCCGCTCCAAAGGCTCGTGCCCGAGACGACGCTCCCGAGATCCCTTGGGAGATGTTGGAGGAGCCCGCGATCTCCGATCAAGTGGCGACTCTGAACAGTCGCATGACGCAAATGGAGCTGGTGATGCAGGAAATGATCACAGCCATCCGTCAGCTCAATGCACCCCCGAGCTCCTCCTGAGCGAGGTGGCTCAATGTCAGCGTGAGCTGAGCGCTCTTGTCATGCAAACCAGTCCTGATCCCGTTGAGTTTGAAGCCCGTGCAAAGAAGTTGATGCAGAGTCAGCCCGCGTTGTCCGAGCTTCGGATGTTTCTGCGAAGGGTGCCTTGGCACCTGTTTGCCGAGAACCATGCCCGGGCCTCCGTGATAACACCCAATCCTGAAGCCAAGAAACCCCTAGCCTATGTCTCGTTTGGGATGTATGTGCATGGAGGCATAGTGGGAATTACTTCGGTCACTAAGCAGTACCCCTGGATTACCCGAGCCCTTACATCCCTAATTCAGCAGAGTGATCCTCAGCATCGATTTTCATCTGTTGGGGTTTCGTGTAATGCCAGTGCTGAACCACATCGAGACGTGTACAACTCTGAGCAGTTCATGAACTTGATTGTACCGCTGGAGTACCCGAGCACCGGCGGACAGTTGTGGGTTGCCAAGACCCCACACGCGCGGCAGCCTGCTCAGGACCGCCAATGCGGAAGCTCAGAAATCCCGGGATCCTTAGTAGCCCTTAAACCTGCCATGTACCTTAATCCCCACTGTTGGCATGCTACAACACCGTGGACCGGAGATCGGGTGTTGACTATAGGCTATTGTCTCAAGGCTACCCATAAGCTGCGTGACGACGATAGAAGCTTGATGAAATCTTTAGGATTTCGGTTGCCCGTAATGCCCCGTGTACGCTTTGCGCCGACTAATTTGGTTGATAGCTTAGGGGTTCCCGAACCTTCGGAGCTTCGTCAAGAGCTGGATGCAGCAGCCGAGTTGATGAGATCAACGTTGCCTGGAACAGCCCAGAAAGCCGCGGAGGCAAGTACCGTGGCCTTTCAACAGGCAGAAGATGCTGCGTGGAACGTGTATCAAGATTCTATGTTGGCATACTCTCAACCGAGAGAGCAGCAGCTAGATCTCCTAGAAATCTATGTAGAGTCGGACAGCCGTCTGACAGATCAGGTTCAAAGGCTAGGTGGTAGAGCTCAGCGGTTCACCATAGACGATGGGGATTTAGCAACTGCTGATGGCCAACGGAAATTATGGGATTGCCTGCAATGCACACAGCCTCGCCATGTGTGGATGTCTCCGAGCAGTCGTCACTGGTGTTCCTGGACCTCCTTAAATAGTGCCCGAAGCCCTACTGGAACCCAAAACCTTAAAGAGCACCGTCAAAAGGACCTCGTACATCTTCGCTTGTGTGCTAAAGTGTGTGAATGGCAAAAGCAGAACGCTAGACATTTCCACCTTGAACAACCAATTGCGTCCCAAATGATAAACGAGCTGGAATTTCAGCCCATCCTGAAACAAGCGCAGCAGATTACGGTAGACATGTGCGCCTTTGGACTCCACACCCCAGTACGACATGTTCCCATTCGTAAGAAAATCGTGATCCTTAGCACTTCGCCTGCCCTGATTCGTAGCTTAGTGTGTAAGCAGTGCCCTGGACACCCTGAACATCAACCTTTGACCAGTCGACTGCGCCAGCTTCTGGGCCGGACGCATCAGGCAGGATCCTACTGTGTTGGGTTCTCTCAGCATGTTGCTAAGCAGCTGTTGGAGTCAAGAAATGCATCAGCATTAACGCTGAACAACGGTCAACCCTTAACGCGAAAAAGGTTTAAAACCTCACTTGGTATGTCCCAGCCCCGAAACAGTTTGAATTCCCAGAAGAGAGCTAGTGACCCCGGACAAAGTGAGGATAGCCAGAGTAGTACTAAGAGAAGAGTTGACCTGCCGGCACCGGTCTCAGCGCGCAACCCTGGAGTGCTGCCTGTTTTGCCGTGGCAGACTGTTTTCGAGTCAGCCACCGAGCATGCGGTCAAAGCAAGCCCAACCCTTGTGCCCCCGCAAAGCCGCTTAATAGACCTTTTACAAGAACAACTACCTGATGTTGGGGTGCTTCAAGTCTTTGTAGGAAAGGGATGCAAACAGTTGCAATACCCCCTTGGGGCCTTGCCTGTGACCGTCGCTCCTTGGCGGATCAGCCTGTGCATGCGCCGGCCCGATGGGCAAGCAGTGACTTATCAGTCCCTCGGCCAAGAGGATCGCACCACGATGTCAACGGTTAGTAAGAGGGCTCGTATTCCTGTTACTGAAATCTTGATTACGATATTTGCACAGGGTAGGGCGTCTGAATCTGTCACCGAACAAGGTTCCAGGACAGAGCATGCTTCTGCTGAAAGTCCTTTAAACCCGGATCTGGAAGGATGGGCACCTCCACCCGTTCCCCTTGATGGACCCGCCTTCCGTAATCTAGATAAGGACCTTAAGACCCAGCTGATTCGGGCTCACAATAACCTCGGACATCCAGACCCCAAGAAGCTTTCTGAGCACCTGCGAGCCGCTGGAGAATGCAAGCAACTTGTGGATGCAGCTTTGGATTATCAGTGTGATGCGTGTCTGGAATCCACTGTCCCCCGCCATCAGAGACCTAGTAAGCTCCCCGAGCCCAAGGAGTTTAATGATGTTTTAGGAGTTGATGGGTTTTTCTTCAAGGGCCAATCTGGATACCGAGCTTATGTAATCCACATCATTGATGAATCCAGCTGTTTCCACCTCGGACGTCGATCGAGTTCCCGACTTGGAGCTGAAGCCCTCCGTACTCTTCAGGATAGTTGGTTCTCTTGGGCTGGAGTGCCGAAGCTAGTGTATTTGGACCCTGCTGGAGAATTTCGCTCCGAGGCAACACTGGAAGCCTTTCAGAAACAAAACATCAAAACATTTGTTTCTGCTGCTGCATGGCAAAGAGGTAGGGTTGAGCGCCATGGCGAAATAGTAAAGAGCATGCTTAGTCGACTTGATAAGGATTCCCCTATCACCAACGATAACTCCCTTGACCAAGCCCTTCACCAAGCTTTCAGCGCTAAGAATGCCTTAGTTCGTCACAAGGGCTACGCTCCCGAGCAGATTGTCTTGGGGAAGTCTGTTCGTGTCCCCGGGAGTGTATCTTCCGATGAGGAGCTGAGCTCGCATGCCTTGACTGAAGCCGAAGCCCATCGCAGAAGGTTAACCCTCCGAAGCCAGGCCCGACAAGCCTTCTTTGAAGCCGATAATTGCCAGACCATTAGACGAGCCATGTTGAGACGCAGTAACCCCGTAAGAGGTCCCTATGCTGCTGGTTCATGGGTTCTCTACTGGACCAAAAAGACTTCTCCAAATAGGCTAGCTGCGGGCAGATGGCACGGTCCAGCCAAAGTCATCTGCCAAGAAGGTCAATCCGTCGTTTCGATTGCACATGGAGTGACCATCCTCCGCTGCGCTCCCGAAAATTTAAGACCAGCTTCACTGAGGGAGTGGCAAAGCCTGTCATCTTCGCCTGCCAATGAGCCTTCCTTTCAGACTGGTGGAGCTAGTACTTTCGTAGACCTCACTACCCCCAATCCAGAAATCCTCCGGGAAAGTCAAAGTCAGCCATCCAATACCACTTCCTCAGGGTCACCTGAGTTGGCCGTTCCAGCGCCTGTTCCTGTGTCTGGCTACCCTGCTGCTCAGGGAAGCGGAGAAACTGAAGAAGATGTGGCTCAACCTGAACAAGAGCTCACCCCTCAAGTGAGTGTCCAATCAGAAACTCCTGCTTCCCTTGATGCGCCAGAAGTTGAGCGCGATGCCGCAGCTCCTTCTGAGTCAGTGCAGCCGACCGCAGAGATCAGTGCCCCTGATAATCTCGATGCCACAGACATTCCTGTGCCTGATAATGATGAGGGTTTGTCTGCTGAAACGGTATTATTAGCAAGCACTCACTCAGGCGTTAATGATAGTCAGGGCAATGACCTCTTGGAATTTTCAACGCTTCATGTGAGTGAAGACTTTCGCGGCCCACCACTGGCAGAAGACAATCTTCCCTTCGTTGAACATCCCTTGGAGTGTTCAGAGCACCAGGTCTTTTGTCTTGAGGTGCCTATCAAGCCGAAGGATCTTACCCGCTGGGCCGCGGAAGCTGCTCCCGAACAGCTTGCGACTTTAGCAGCGATAAGCAAACGGGCTAGGGCTGAGGTAAGTGTAAAAGATTTGACGCCCCAGGAGCTTAAGTTGTTTGAGCAAGCAAAGGCTAAAGAGTTGCAATGCTGGGTACAGACCTCAGCCATTCGCACCGTGCTTCGCCGTCGGCTGAATCCCGAGCAGATCTTAAAGAGTCGGTGGATCCTCACTTGGAAAAGTCCCGAGCCTGGCGACTCCCAACCCCGCGCGAAAGCACGCTTAGTGGTCTTAGGCTATCAGGATCCAAAACTTGTGGAAGTCATGAGAGATGCACCCACGCTTTCTAAGGAAGGCCGAGCCTTAGTTTTGCAGACTATCGCGTCGTGCAAGTTTCCTTTAGGATCTTTCGACATTAAGACTGCGTTCTTGAGAGGGAAAGCTGATGAGAGTAATCCGCTGGCCATGGAACCACCCAAGGAACTACGTCAACTTTTGAACATGCGAGATGATGAAGTATGTCAGCTGCTGGGGAATGCCTACGGAAGAGTGGATGCCCCCCTTCTGTTCTACAAAGAACTTTCATCCCAACTAGAGGCCCTAGGATTCTTAAGACATCCCCTGGAGCCCTGTGTCTTCCTGCTGTACACAAAAGAAAAGTTAAGTGGCATCTTGGGTATTCACGTAGATGACGGGGTTTGCGGAGGGGATGAAACTTTTCTGCAGAAAATTCACACTTTACAAAAGACTCTGCATTTCGGCAGTCGTAAGTTCCGTGATTTTGTGTTCACTGGCATTAGGCTGGAGCAAATGCCCGACTTCACAATCCGCGCTTCTCAAGGAGAATACATTCGACAGATCTTGCCTATCGATGTAGGCCGAGCCCGAAGACAAAATCCCGAAGCCCCAGCAACAGAAGCTGAGCGTTCAAAGTTGCGTGGTTTGGTCGGAAGTGTTCAGTACGCTGTTACTCACACTCGACCCGATGTAGCAGCTAAATTAGGAGAAATCCAGAGCCAAATCACCGCAGCAACCGTCCATACATTGCTGGCGGCGAATCGCGTCTTACGGGAGGCCCAAGAGTTCGACCAAGTCTGCGTGCACTACTTGTCCATCCCCGTGGAAAAACTGACATTCGTGTCCTTCGGAGATGCATCTTTTGCGTCCTCTAAGAACCTTAATTCGCACCAGGGGGTTGTTATATGTGCTACAGATGATCGACTGAGTCGAAACGAAGAGGCGCCTCTATCGCCTCTCGCTTGGGTTTCTAAGAAAATACCACGCGTCGTTCGATCGACTCTCTCTGCCGAAGCATATGCAATGTCAAAGGCTGTAGATCTCTTGGGCTGGCTTCGTGCACTGTGGGGTGTAGTTCATGTTCCGCAGTTTGACTGGCGGCAGCCGGAACAGGGATATAAGTTGCTAAACACAGCCATAGTGGTAACAGATTGCAAATCCCTCTTTGATTTGGTGACAAGGCTAGCCATGCCGTCATGCGAGGAACATCGCACGACTTTGGAGGTGCTTCTGATCAAGCAGCGCTGTGCTGAGAATGCGCAATTCCGGTGGATCCCCACCACATTGCAGGTGGCAGATTGCTTGACGAAAAATATGGATGCTTCTTTACTTCGAGCCATTCTTGCGCAGGGCAGATTTCGACTGTTTGACACTTCAGAGTCTCTCGCGCGAGATGCCCAACGCCGGAAAGCCATTGAGTGGCTACAACAACCATCGGCCCCTTTTCCTGACCCTAAGCCCATAGCTTCAACTGCTTGACTCCCCTAAAACCTCGCACCTGGGATGATGAAGGCAAGAGTCCCGTTTCTGGACTCCTCTCAGATGACCATCAGAGAGTGCAGTTCCGAGTCACTTACTGCTGGCAGGACGAACTTGGCCAATAAAATAGGGTTAGTGTGAAAATCTTGTGCCGATGCAGGAGCGTGTGGCCATGTTCGTGCACCGTCTGCCTTGTCAGGCCCAAGGGTCGAAGGCGGGCGGGTAGGGTTCAGCACAGGGTGCTGCATGGACCTCNTGCAGGGCAGCTCCTTTCGACTTTTGATCTGGGACTGTTGGGAAAGCTTTCGCTTCTTCAGATCTTTGATCTTCGGTGACAGGGTCACGAGCTACCAGGTGAACTCAGGGGAGTTCACAAGGGTTTAGGGTTTCGGCTTCAGGGGTTTCAAAAGGTGGCTAAGTGGTGGGGCTCAGGGTTCCAGCTTAAGGTTGAGGGCTCAGGGCTCCGGTTTACGGTTTAGGATTCAGGGTTTAGGGTTTAGGGTAGGGTTCCGGTTTAAGGCCCGGTTTAAGGCTTTGGGGTTCTGGTTGAGGGTTTAAGCTGCAAATCTCCGGCCCCTAACCGTGAACCCAAGACACAAAAACCCAGCAAAAAGGATGAGACTTCGCAAGTACCGCTTTAATTGGGATTGTAAGCACCCTTGTTGGGGCTATCCGAATTACAACCCTGCTTCAGCCTCATTCCTGAATCCCCGGCGCCTCCAAGCAAGCGGTCGGGTCTCAGAAATTTAAAACCTAAGCGGGTCTAAATCCTCAACCCCAAAGCCCTAGACCCCGAAACCCTCAACCCAAACCCTAAAACCCTTAACTGCTGAACTCCTAAACCCTGAACCCTGTCAGGCTTCAGGGTTTAGGGTTTAGGGATTCGGGTTCAGCATCATCCGGGGCGATGGCATTCTGTGTGTACCCATTGTTGCCCAAGGACTTGGCATCCTCAAGGACGTCCGCTCTTTGGGGTGCTCGGGTTTAGGGGTTCAGGGTTTAGGAACCCTAACCCTAAACCGCAAACCGTGGGTTTAGGGTTGAGGGGTTCAGGCAGTATTCTCGGGTTTAGGCGCTTGGGGGTTTGGTCTAGGGTTTAGAAGGTTTAGGTTCTAGGGTTGAGGAACCCTGAACCTCAAACCATGAAGCCTTGACCCTAAACCGAAGTATTCCCTGGTTTGGGGATTTTAGGCTCGGATTCCGGTTCAGGGTGAATTCGAAGTATAGGGGTCGGGGTATAGGCTGTATCAGGCAACACCCAAGATAAGAACCGGATCCAACAGAGTCGCAACATACCGCCCCGTGCCATAATGCTCAAAGTATTTCAAGGAAGCTCATTTTGTAGGATGGAAAATCCGACTTTCTTTGAATCGTGTTGCCAAGTCTTGAGAAGCCCAACAACCGTAGGATCGATGATGAGATGATGAAACGCTCTGGAAACAATTGAACGACACCCCCAGAAGTGGATATGTCCGTGTACTGCAGCGGCCTGAATGATTAGTGATGGTATCCCCTTATGCCCTCATCTAGTTCATGGTTGGGATGGTATGAATTTGTATTCCCTATTGGGTTTCAATACCCATAAAAATGTAAAACGTTACCCAACTATGACAAAGTCATAGTCCCTGTGCATTTCCACGACAGCATACCGCCATCCAGTTTCCCTATACCAAGCATGTTTCATAGAAACATGCACACAGCACTGGACCCCTGGACCTACTGCTAGGTGAACAAAGTTCATGGTCCAGTGGCTGTGGCTTGTTTTGTGTTCCTTGACGCTGCAACCCTAAGCCCTAGTTAATCCAAAAGCCCAGAATGCGTCAATAAACCCCCTAAACCGTAAACCCTGAGCCCTAAACTCTATTTCCTAAACCGTAAACCCTGAACCTCTAAACTCTAAACCCTAAACCCTGAACGCTAAACTCTAAACCCTAAACCCTAAACCCAAAAGGCCCTTAAGGGAGCCTGCAAGGGACCTGTAAACCCTAAACCCAAAGCTTGCATCTACACCCTCTACCCAGGTTCAAACGAACCCAAAGATCCAGAAGAAAAATTGAAAACACAAAACTCAAAAACCACCCTAGGCGCTAAACCCTGAACTCCTAAACCCTAAACCCTCAAGAGCAGGATACATAGAAATTGTGTGAATTTCGCTTCGAACTGCAAACTCCTAAACCAAAAAACCCAACAAAAGCGGATGAAACATCTGGGATCTCGGCCAGCAGCCAAAGCTCCCACGCCTGGGTCAAGGATTCGGGCTACAAGCTTGGGAAGCGCGGGAGGCCTCCTGGGGTTTAGGGTTTTTTTCATTTTTTCAATTTCCATTTAGGGTTTAGGGTTTAGGGTTCTTCTTCCATTTCTGATTAAGAAACCTTGGGCCTTTCTTAGGCTTCCTTGTATGAATCCTACTATTGGGGGTTTGGGGTTTAGGGTTTAGGGTTGGCGGCTTGGGGTTCGCAATTTAAGGTTTGGGGCTACGGGGTTATAGGGCTACAGGGGTTATTAGGTTCAGGGTGTGAGGTTTAAGGTTGGGTCTCTCCAGAATTCGGCTTCAGAATTCGGGTCGGAGAGGTGTTTGAGAGTCTCTTTAACGACTTGAAAAGCAAAACGAAATGCTTCCAAAAAACAGGGGCCTTCATAAGTGGAAGAGGGTTTGGGGGTGTATATGTTCTACTATGGCTATATAACCAGGGAAGCCGAAGGAAAATTCTTGCTAAGCACTAGGGCTCCTATCTCAACCTCAAACTTAAACCATATGGGTCTGAGTACCCTGGCCCAGAAAGGGTCCCTAAACCCTAAACCCTAAACCTCAATTATAGTAGGAATATATCAGCCCCAAAGGGCTAAAGTTAACCTACTGAGCTACTACGAAGCAAACGCCTCGTTGTTGCCCTTTTCGCTGAGGTCCTTGAAGCTGAGCCTGCGCGCGCACACCAACTTCAAGGCCTACATATTAGGGAGTAGGGTGTAGGGTTCAAGGCGTAGGGTTTAGGTTTTAGGTTTTAGGGTTTAGGGGTTTAGGGGTTTAGGGTTTAGGGTTAATTAGGGTTCAAGGTTTCGGGTTTAGGTTTTAGGGTTTTGGGGTTCGGGGTTTAGGGTTTAAGGTTTAGGGTTCAAGGTTTACGGTGTATACGAAGCACAGCGACTTTGAGTAGGAAGGTGAAGGTGAATAAGTCAATAGTCCGTTTGGGTATTTTCTATCAGTTCGCCTTGGTACTCTTACCAGTGGAGGTTTAGGGCTTAGGGTAGGGCTTGGAGTTTAGGGTTTGCTGGCTTACTGGCTTGCTGACTTGCTTGCTTGCTTGCTTGCTTGCTTGCTGGCTTGCTGGCTTGCTGACTTGCGTGCTTCTGTGCTTGATTTTTGGCTTGTTTGCTTACTTCCTTGCCGGGTTTAGGACACCTCGGCTACGGAGAGCCGCAGTGCAGCGGGCTAGTCTAGCTTCCTGCGGGGTTTGCGTTTGCGGTCCAAACCCTAAACCCTAAACCCTAAACCCCAAATCCCAAGCCCTAAACCCCAGTTCCAGGTTCAAGACTTTGGGGAATTCCAAGACTAGGGGACCTTCCCTAATATAGCACCCTAAATAGTAGGATCCTTATTATAAGGTCCCCAAAATAAGGTACCCGGAAACTCTAAACCCTAAACCCTTTATAGAACCCTTATAGATCCCTTTAAGGAACCTTTAAAGGATGCCCTAATTTTCGGACACTCCCAGCTCTTGGGTTTAGGGCTTCGGCCCCGCTATCTGAGGGTTCTCGCCTGAAGACCCAAACAGCCGATATAAGGCTTACTAGAAGGGATCTATAATAGGGGTACTGGGTCTTTTTAAGGCTTACTATAAGGGATCTATAATAATGGTACTATAATATAGGGGCCTTAAAAATTAGAATAGGGTCCCTTTTAAGGGATCGATATAAGTATAATAGGGGTACTGGTCTATATAAGACTTACTATAAGGGATCTATAATCAGGGTACTATAATATATAGGGGCAATTAGAATAGGGTTCCTTTTAAGGGGTCTATATAAGGCTTACTATAAGGGATCTATAATAGGGGTACTGCAATATAGGGGCTTTTATAATTAGAATAGGGTTCCTGTTCCTTTTAAAGGGGTCTATATAAGGGTTGCTATAAGGGATCTATAATAAGGGTACTATAATACAGAGCCTTAATAATTAGAATAAAGTTCCTGCTATAAAGGGGTCTGTAAGGGCTACTATAAGGGCTACTGTAAGGATTTAGTGTACGGGCCTTCATAATTAGAATAGGGCTTTGGGGCCGATTATACTCTAATTATAATAAGGAGCCACCAAAATAGTATTGGTAATTATTGAAGCCCCTATAATAAGCCCCAAGACATGACATCCATGCCTAGGGGGGGTGTAGGGTTTAGGATTTCTGGCGTAGGACGTGGGGTCTTGAGGTGGTCGAATTCCAACACACATACAACCCTGGACTCCCTGTTTCTTGCAGGCTGCCTGCAAAGCTTGTCGCCACCCACCTGCTGTGCCTGTCGGGAGAGCATCTAAAAGGTTCGAAGTCCGAGGCTGGGCGAACCTGAATCCCATCTAATTAATACAGGAACAAGAGGAACTACTATCAAAATAACACTTATCTTCGTAGTCATGACAGTAGTCATAATATACTACTGCTGAGAAGGAGCCCTAAACCTTGGCGAGTCCACTCATCAATCCTGTAGCCCACCCACTGAAGCCAGAACTGTCAATCCCCAGCCCTTGAAAAAACCCTAAATCCTAAACCCTACCTTCACCAAACATGACTTTCCTATTGACTTATACAAAACAACGAAGCTTATATAAGGAGCCCTGAAAAAGGTAGTTCTCATAGGGTTCATGTGAACTCTAATCATTCTAATCTAACACCCCCCCAACTCTTTGTTTTGAAGAGGAAGTGGCGGGAGGCCTGAAGCCTAAATCTTGTCCCCAGCCGAAGCGCCAAACCCCTTTCATCCTAAACACTGATCCAAGGCTCTATAAACTCTCAACCCTAAACCCAACAACAGCGCTGGTCCTAAACACCGTGAAGCACCGGTCCTGGAACACCGGTGCAAAGAAACCCGGCTCGTCCTGGCATGAGCTTCACATTGGAAGGCTTACGGTTCCATAGGGTTTTGCAAGATGTTAAACTATAGTCAAAAGAAGGAGCCCCTCGGGAAGAGTAGTATTACTGATTATTTAGGCCTGAAGACAGTATCACTCTCGGCTCCGGCTTCGCCTTTAGAGTATCGCTTGATATCACAGAGGTCTCAAAAAGCTAGAACCAGGCTCACGGAATGTATTCATAAAGGAGTGATCTTGATTCAGAATACTGGCCAGCCCTACATGGACTTCTTTAAACTAAAGTCCATTTTTAGGAACCCAGCAGAAGGCGGGGCACCCTTAGAAAAGGAGCCTAAAAGCAACCCTAACTACCCACAGCTCTCCGAAGGACACTGCAAGGGGCGCAAGTGAAATGCCTGACGCGTCACAGACCTCTTGGATGGGACCACTGACTGCGTCCATGCCGCCCCCTCCCATTGCAATTGCAGCTGTCATCAGTGCACTCAAGCACCTAAGGGATGTATCACTGTCTGGGACAAGTTGTTTTGACCCTTGGTTGCAAACAAGATCCGCATCTTCTTGGCCATGCACAACCACTACATCATCCGAGCATGAGCACGCACAGGCCATGAGTCAATGACCCTTCTGTCAATCTCAGACACAGATCAAGATGATGAAGTCCTCGCCACCTGCGAATATTCATCATCAGGGTGCGTACTTCTTCGCTATGCCTCTGGCCGTCCCACTGAGAGGACCATGTGTTGATGAAGACAACTTCTCGCTGCAAACGCTGCCACTCAGGCACTCGATAGCCGTCTAGTTCCTCTCCTGGCTGCACCATGCGTCGCATCCAAAATGGCCATGGTGATACGAGATGGACGGGAAGAATGTAGACGAGGAGCAACCTAGCCTCCACCTTCCCTGTCTCTGCATCAGGTGTGTCCCCGTCAGCTTTAAACCGACGCGTGTCGTACGCGAACACGTTCACCACTGTTGCCTGCGACGGCATCGTCACAACACACCCACGAATTGAGTCCACAACGGCACTCAAAACGCCCAGCGCTCCAATTTCCTTCCCGAACACATCATGTGCACGTCGACTCAACTGCTTGGCCACCTATCTCGGCGACACCCTCAAGAAATCCACCGGGAAACTGCCGTATCCCGCTACGACCATTTCCATATCAGTGGACGTGTATGCAGTACCAAGACCAGAAAGGTTGTTCCTAAGCCCGCAACCTCTAATCCCGATAAACCCTTAACCTCTAATCCCGAATCCCTAAACCCGTAACCTTCAATGCCTGAACCCTAAACCCTATAACTCCAACCAGGCTACTTCCATACCAAATTCTGACCTACTTACGAAGTCCCTCATCCTTTTCAGCACACTTTCCAACCCTGACCCTGAACAGGCAAGCTCTGAGCTTAAAGCCCAGACCCTGTTTATCAATCCTATAAGCCCATGAAAGGACTTTCCAGAAGCTCCTTTTGGCCGTCGGCCCAGCCCCTAAAAGCTCTAACCCCTGGCCAAACCCTAAACCCCCAAACCTTGCCCTATAGAGCCCTTAAGGAGCCCTGATAGAACTATCATAGAAACCCTTATATGCTATGCCTTCACGCCGAATGCCCTGCCTTTGCAATTATGCCATACCTGAACGCCAAATACCCTGTATTTGCAGACAAGGGAATCATCATAAGCAGCCCTAGAAGGTCGGTTTTATCGGGTTCAGGAATACCCAAAACCCCAAACCCAAGCCCTAAACCCTAAACTCGAAGCCCCAAACCCAAAACCCTAAGCCCTAAACCCTGGACACGCCACAACAGTCCTTTCTGAAACCCTAAGCCCTTAAGCTCTCCACCCTAAGCCCTAAACCCCAAACCCTAAGCCCTAAACCTAAAGCCCTGAGCAGCGAGAGCAGCCTTGAACCGGCTGCAGGCTCGGTGAACCTGGCGGCTCAATTGGGATTCAGGGGTTAAGGGTTCTCTCATGGGGCCTCGGAGTTTAAGGTTCAGGGTTTTGGGTCAAGGTTTAGGCTTCTCAACCCGGGCTTTATCGCCGTCCTTCACAATATTATCGTGCTTTCTTGATTTTCTCGTCTGAACCCGGATCGTCCGGACGGGACCGCCGGATTCGGAACCCACAACAGGGAGGAACCCGGAGCTCACAGGTTCCTTACTTGGCACGAATATATGGTCACGCGCTCTGCGCCCCCCCCCCCTCCCCCCCCCTCCTTGGTCTATGGTCCAGGATGCCCCCCCTCCTGTGGGGGTTCCCTCTTCCCCCTGTGAGGTGGTTGTGGGGGTTTTGGGGTTTTGGGTCTAGCTTAAGCTTT
>BGNK01004087.1:688-60235 GCA_003297005.1 Symbiodinium sp. clade A Y106
TCGCCCCTTAAGGAGTCGAGGAACTTGGAAGCGAGCTCTTTCCTCTCGCCTTCCTTGGTCTGGGTCCACCGGGTCATTGCCCGGAATTCCCATTCATGGAAGTCTCGGATCGTGCCTCCGTAGACTAAAAAGCCAAACTTCGTGAGGTCCGCTTCCAAGTCTGCTTGGTGCCTATAAGCCAGGCTCCCGGAGGCCATGGCTCTAGGCTCGACCGCGAAGGGTCGACGGAGTGGCGCAGGGGCTCTACCGAGCTCTGGACCAGGTGTCCGNTAAGCCCGGCTCCCGGAGGCCATGGCTCTAGGCTCGACCGCGAAGGGTCGACGGAGTGGCGCAGGGGCTCTACCGAGCTCTGGACCAGGTGTCCGAGAGCTCCGCTACCAGTGCGAGACCGGTCTTGTTTTGCCTTCGCCGGCTTGACTCAAAAGGGCGCCCTCTGCGGTAGAGGGACACGTCTCAAGGCTGCTCTCCAGGTGCACACACTCTATACACGCACCTATCTAGCACTTNTTGTTTTGCCTTCGCCGGCTTGACTCAAAAGGGCGCCCTCTGCGGTAGAGGGACACGTCTCAAGGCTGCTCTCCAGGTGCACACACTCTATACACGCACCTATCTAGCACTTTATCACAGGAGCCTTTAGGCACAGCTTTCCCTGGTTTGATGGACGCTATATGCCTAGCCAGCTTGGCCGGCTCCAGTTGCGGCATGCGTCCTGTCTGCTCGGGGAGCTTGGGTGGGCCGCGAAAACCTGAGTGGCGTACTGGCCGAGTTCCTTGAGTTCGTTTGCTGGGCTCAGAAAAAAACCGTGCTTATCTTTAAGCTGCGCCTTCAACGCTGGCTTCCACGGCTTAAGCAGCTTGAGAGTCTGGTATGCCACGTGTTGTGGTCACCCCTAGCTATGGCCTGGTCGACCTCTTGCAAGAACCGCGCCGCTTTGTCCTTTCGAGCTGCTTGACAGCCTGCTTGCGTTGATCCTGCAAGGCATGGTGCTGTTCAGCTTGGGGTTCCGTCGAGGGGCGATTCACATCTCCCCTTCTAGCGCGCCAGAGCCTTCTAGCTGCGGCAGTTTCCGGACAGTCAGGCAGGGCCACCGCCGTTTTGGGAAACGCTTCGTGGCGCCGATTAGCAGTTCATCCCATGCTTGGGGGCCTGAATCCAAGTCGAGGTGTTCCGTGACCCATTCAAGCATCCTCTGAGCCTGAAGAGAGTTCGCGCGAACGGCCTCCTGCAAGGCGGCGGAGTCATGCTGCAGCGGCTTGGTCTGAGGGCCTGGCAAATTCCAGTGGCGAACCGGTGTGATGGAGGCCTGTATGGGGCGATGCCCACCCTGTCGACCTGCCGAAATCTCTCTAGTGAAAATGAAGTCTGTCTGGGTGCGGACGTCTCCTTGCACGAAAGTCCTGGCTTTTGACTGAGGCCTCCCAGACATGTGACGTCTTGGTTTTGCAGGAAACACACTGGCAGGCCACCGCGGGACTCACTGCCTCAGGATGGTACTGTGTTTCGTCTGCATCTCCAGACGACACACTTAAGGCCAAAAGAGCAAGAAGGGACGCGGGGGCACGGCCCACACCGTTAAGGAAGCGGAGGCACGACCTGAGAGTAGTCAGGACCAGACGCCGTCAGGCCCCTCCGTGGCCAGGGCAGACAGGGTCATGGTTCTCATGTCCCCACGCGTAGCAGCCAAGAGCGTCCGGTGGAAAGAACACGTCGTCGGCCGGGCCTTGGAAGTCCGATTCGACTGGCAGGGCGCTCGGGTCACTGTAGAACGTCAAATAGTCGTACAAACCAGTGGCCGGTTCTGTCACGTGTTGTACAGGCAGGATCGTGCCTCTCTACTGAAGGCGCTGGGCCGTTGCATCAAACGGGTCCCACACCGGGACAAGCATGCTTGAAGGATTTCTTTCTAATCTGAGCATAATTTTGTGAGTGCACTGGTAGCAGCGCCATCCGCTATTTCGTCACAAGGCAAGCTAAGTGACTCCTTCCACTGCGCGGATAGTGGAAACCCTACCGCCTGCCCAGTGGGCCCGTGTCTTAAACAGGGACTGGGTCCAGGAATTGGGACCTGGCTGCTCAGACGTCTTCACGACGCTCGGTGGCACATGGCTCGGCAGTGNAACCCTACCGCCTGCCCAGTGGGCCCGTGTCTTAAACAGGGACTGGGTCCAGGAATTGGGACCTGGCTGCTCAGACGTCTTCACGACGCTCGGTGGCACATGGCTCGGCAGTGGACAAAAACCCGTAGTCGTTCGGAAAAGGAGCCTGGTCAGGACCTCTAGAAACGAAGGTTGATGCCCGGAGCCTGTTCGGAAGCCACCGCGAAAAAACCAAAGAGTCTGAGCCGTGGTGGCTACTACTACTTCTACTACTACTACTACTACTACTCCTACTACTACTCCTACTCCTACTCCTACCCCTACCACTCCTACCACCACTACTACCACTACTACCACCACTCCCACTCCCACTTTTACTCTCACTACTACCATAACTACAAACCACCACTACCACTGCTACTACTACTACACTACGACCCCTGAAACTGGCTGCTACGACGACTACTACTCCTAGTCCTGCCATGACTACTACTGCCACTGCTACTGCCACTGCTCCAACCACCACCACCAACAACACCACCTCCATCACCAGCATGACTGACGACCATGCAGAACAAAAGAACGAAGAGCGCACTCGGAATAGTGCGTTGGCTGCGCCTTCTTTGTCCTACTTCTACACTGTTGCTATACCGTGGCCAGGATCACCATTGCTCGTAGAGTTCCAATGTTCCGCATGCAAGACTAATCGACACTCCCAGCCAGCCTTCATCGTCGTTTCCGGAGTAGCCCAAGTTTTCCAGTATGACTGCTCCAAGTCCAACATGCCGTCGGCCTCGCCTTCCAGCCTGTCCACTCGGGTGCTACAGTGGGGCACCTATAGCCACGACATACATGAGCTCATATGCATCATATGGCATCATGCGACCTACCAGAATATAGGCAAAAGCCGTGCAGTAGCTATTTGTGATCAAGAACAGTACTGGTGATACCTATGACAACAGTTTTCGTGGCGATAAGCAGCTGTGCTAGCTTGTAGGCATACGAGAGTAACCTTTTTAATTTACCTCGAGCACGGTGACAGCAGTGACGAGGCTATGATGATTGCTCAGAGCTGGCCGATCCTCTGGGGAGGCATCCTCGGCACAGCGCCGCTTGCGTGCCATTTCCCGATACTCTGTTGACTGCGATTCTAGGCTTGGGGATATGGGTGAGCGTGCGTTTCACTTGCTGAGGGCCATCGAGCCCGTCGTGCCATGCAGAGATGAGGAAGTGTAGTAACTTAGTGCACGCATCTGGGCACACTGAGCTCGAAAAGCGTCTTCACGATCCTTTTTCAAATTATCCATTCCATCTGGCTCTTTGCTGAGTCTCGAGCCAATTGCAGGGGAACCAAACGTATCAGAAAAGTGTAAACAACAAGCCTGAACAGAGGATTGGTACTAGAATACGATTCTCTGCAGAAATGCCGCCATGACACGCAACATGCATCCACCTGTGCAGCATGCGCTTAGAGTGCTGGTAAGGAAAATGCATCAAACTACAGTACGATGTTGAGCTTGCTTTGTCACTTAACTTTTGCTAGCCTCGAAGCCAGTCGAAAGTTGTGCATTGGATAGGCAACTTCCCAGAGGGGTTTCCAGGGTCTCTGGGAGCATCAAAACCCTTCCACACACTTTGCTTTCTCAATGAGCGGCAGAAGGTAGACATCCTTTGGTCGCCATTCACGCCCTGCCAGATCAGAGGACCCTTCATGTCGCCGAAGTTGGGATTGGGAGACTGTGTGCTCGATCACAATCGGTTACAGAAGTAACAATCGAAGTCCGGGCGATCTTTTGTCTTGCAGTGGGCTGGGCACGCCTTAGGCGTGATGACACCACCAGAGCGGAGGGTGGTATGCAGAACCACAGCTAGAAAGACTGCAAGTTCCTCGTGGGCAGGATGCCTTTCCACGAAGATCTTGCATCTGCATGAAACTGCACGGAGCTGATTCTACATCTACCGTCGAAAGCCCTGCTATACACCCTCGGTTGCGAGGTCTCAACGGATAGGGCTGGCCCTGGGCGGTTGCGTCGCTGGCATGCCCCGAAGCCGCCCGGTCTTGATGCCAGGACCTGCTCGCACACCTGGCATCCACTGAAGGCTAGATTGCGAAACAGGCTTTGCTTTCGAGCTATGCTGATCGTCTATGCCAAATAATGGAGCAAGAGCGAACCGGAGCACATGATTGCATAGAGGCATGGAAAACCGACTGACAGGCAGCTAGATTGTCACCAGATAGGCAGATGGACAGATAGATAGCCATATAGGACAGCTAGATAGATCGATGGAAATGCATGGGTGGATGGGTGGATTGGTGGAGACGGAGGCGCGGAAAATTCAAACAGAGCAGGACGGTCGAGCCAGGAACCAAGCCTCCAGGGCCGCGCTTAGACCGCAAGGACGGAGACGAAGGCCCCGTTGTCGTTGCACCCCGCAGATCTCGCAGATCCGAACCTGCGAGGAGCCATGCGATGCGAATCCCTCAATGACCCACTCTCAGTAGTATGGATCAGGCTCGGTGTGTGAGCCTCCAGTGCTCAGCTCCCGACGAGCTGCATTACCTTGTCCGTCACGAAGCTCTCCTTGAGGTCAGCGGAATGTGCCAAGCAGCAAAGTGTTTCCCTCTCTTGCTTGCTGAGCCGGCTGTCCATCTTCGAGAGCCTCACCGCCTCTTTCCGGGTGTGGCAATGCTTCGTCCTGGGCTTCTCTTGCTCGGTTGTCAATGCCACAGGTCACAGCTGCCGAAGGCAGCAGAACAGCAAGACAAAAGAGTAGAAAGCCCAGCATCTCGTCCAAGATTGGCACCAGGACTTCCACTGCCTCATGGGGTCAAACGCCCACAAGTCCCCTTAGTCAGTTAATCCTTTTTGCTTCAAGCCCACCTGGCCGAAGACGGGCTGGCTCAGGGTCTCCAAGCGACTCTAGGCCTTCCAAGTACCGCCAAGTCTACACTTCCAAAGGCGAGCAGCTTCAACCTGACATGCACCTTCTAGGAGGGGAAGAACTGAACTCATCCGCGCGGCCTGGAACAGGCTCTGCCGTTTGGTCAGGGCTCGGAGCTGGGAGCCCCGTGTCTCCCTCGGTGACCGTCGCTGCATCTGCTGTTCTGCAACGTGGGCCGGTTCTGAGCCCAGCTCTAAGCCAGGATCTCCGGCGAGGCCTCGGGCAGCCGGTCTGAGGCTATCTGAGGACAGAGGCGGAGAGGGAGAGAGGGAGAGAGGGAGAGAGAGAGAGAGCGAGGGAGGGAGGGAGGGAGTGAGGTGAGTGAGGCGAGTGAGGTGAGTGAGGTGAGTGAGGCGAGGGAGGTGAGGGAGGTGAGTGAGGTGAGGCTGATTGAGGCCGTAAGGTCAAGGCTTCGGACAAGAGCCGCGAGAAGATCCGAAGAGCCTCGGAGGCTGACAGTTTACTGCATAGAGCTTCACTCACTCAAAATGCCTCAAAGCTCCCGGCGTCCGACGGCCTTCGCCTCCTCGATGCAGCCAATGGTCGGGCGCGGCGGCTCCTCAGCTTCGGCCCGAATCGTCTCGGCTTTGCGGGCGAAGCTCCAAACATCGCAGTCGGCCAAAGCACAGGACTGGGTTCTGAAGGAGGAGGCGGCGTATGCGGCTTTGGCCGGAGGTGCGGAGGGATGTCATAGAACCTGTCGAGGCGCATTGCTAGACGCACCGACACGGCTTTAGTGACCATCTCAGGGTGGTCAGTTCGAGTATTATGCATTCAGAAACTGTCGGAACTGGGAGGGAACGAACTGCTTGATTAAGCAACGCAAGATAACAGCTCTAACGGCAACACCTGCCTACCAGCGGCCAAGTCACTTCGTGAAGGTCTCCAGGGAAGGCCAGCGGCCTTCACAGTGATGGCTCAGCGGCTCGAGTCGTACCTTACAGCGCCCGGCCGGTTCTGAGAATCTCCTTCGAAGATCTTCGAAGGTTGTCGGTGCCCGCACCACAGCTGGAGCAAGCGTGGTAGCAAGCCAAGGAGCCCAGTCCAAGTTGGCGCCGGTGCGCCGAAGGGCCTCTGGCCAGAAAAAAAGATATCTTAAACGATAGTCGCACGAGGTAGAGACCACGGACAAAGCCAACCTGCGTGGACATACCCATCACATGTCGTACGCGAGTTGAATGTGAAGCCCCTCCAAGCCCTACGTCAGCCCCGGAGGAGACTGCCTCGGTACACAGGTCTTCTGCCAGTGGCTGTCGGGCTTCGATGGCGAAGGCTTGGACACTAACCTGCGAGATCGACTTGGACATGTTCCAGCACGTGCATATATCCCACATGCTCGACATGAACTATCACCGTCACACACCGGTCCCGGCAAGACAAGGCACCATATCTGCTCCCATGTGAAGTGCTTCAGTGAGCGGTGGGATCTGTTTGGCAGTGGACGCCGCAGTGCTTTTTGTGCCAAGCACATCGATCCGGTTCTGGATGGTCTCGGCGGTATCGCCATTGGCCTTCAGGAGGCGCAAAGGACTTCAGGACTTGGGCCCTAGATCTTCTCCCTGACTCCTTGAGGTTCCCGCCTGCGGTCTGGCAGGGTAAGATAAGCTGCGCAGCAGCTTGCGTGCTTTCTTGTGGGAAGCAGCCTGGTCAAAGCCAACAAGTCGATGTGAACGCATCTCAGGTGCTGAGCCATCTTTACGAACTTGACAGGCCTGCAAGGATTTCAGGTCGGCTTTGGGTAGAGAGCGCAGCGCGCGGTCAAGGCGTGCAGCCTTCGACAGCAGGAAGTCCTGCCACGCACGGTTCACGAAGTAAACATAAGCCAGTGAAACCCAAGGCTGCAAACCTTACAACCTCCCCATCCTTGGTCTCGAGATCATCGCGTGGCATTTGAGGCGGCGGCGGCGGCGGCAGTGCTTACGACGTTCTGCTTGCTTACGACTTCTGCGGGGGGGGAGGGTATCTGCGCTGCAGGTGTAAACTTGTGAGCATGGCCCTGCTTAGAGCGGCTGGAGTCTGAGTATTCCAGAACTAGGTTCTCGAAACAAGTTGCCAAGTGCCTGCTTTGCTTATGCATGATGCACCATGTCATGTACTTTCATTTGACTTGAAACAGGTGCACACAAGCATGCAAAACTCGATGGGCATTTCAAGCTACATGCCTGTGGGGGGATTTCGGCAAACACTCAAGGAGGTTCTTTTTCAATACAAGGTGTCTTTGATCCCTTCCGCCGAGACTGGCAATGATGAATGTCCTTCACAGACATGCCTGAAGCCCATCCGTGCCGCCATGCAGGCATCGCAGCCATGCAAAGAACAAGAAAGCTTGACGTTGGCATCTGCACAGCCTCAGCCTGAAGACCAGCACGGCCGCAGCTCCAGCAAGCTCCGGCCTTCCGGTCAACGAGCGGTGTCGCGGATGCTCACCGACAACACGCGGAGGGCTTAAGAAGAGGACAAAAACACTCAGAAATTCGATCTTCTAGCGTCTCAGTCGGATTCCCTCGACCAGGTGATGCGAGCTTGATTACGCAGCTAATCTTCTTCCGAACCAAAGCCTCCGAGTTTCTTATGAAGTTAGCCGCACAGAACTCCGGTGCAGTGGGGACGCTGCCAGACCGAAAACCGAAGTAGAAGGATGTTGTGTATGGCTGCAATCTGATGTGTTCAGTCCGGATATTAGCTATGCTCCTTTTCGAGCCGTCAAAAAATGCTATCAACGACAATCCCAGATTGAACCAAGAATTCACTGTCAAGTACGGTTATCACCGGTTGTCTAAAACCTCAAAACATGACACCATCTTGCCAGTATCATCCAAGGCTTGAAGGGGCGGAATCTCGCGAGGATGATACCTTGCCCTGTGCGCCCGGCAGGTAATCTCGACGCTTGTACTCGCTGGGGATTTCAAAAATCAAATCCACGAAACACTAGAACGTAGATTGCAACCGCTCCTTTTTGCAACGGCTGCAGCTCAAGGCAAAAGGTGATCCTGTTCGGACACCTGACTCGAAGGCGTGAGGGTGCTGGCCTTGCCGGCATGACAGGAAAGCGGTATGGTTTGTTGCTCAAAGCATCTATGTTGTGGCACTCGGCGGCCTTTGCAGGCACCTTCGGCACCTCTGCACGACGACGTCGGCAACAGCAGCACGATTGGAGTGCGGCAGACCTCCGTTCCTGCAAACGGCAACTGCGGATACGAATTGTCCGTGCCAGGATCTGCAGCAACCCCGGATCCTCGTCTTCAGGCTTTGCTGGCTTCGGAGCCTGCGGCAAGTCTTCTCAAAGCAAGACTCCCAAAACTGGATTGAGGAGTTCCTTCCAGGACTTTCCTGCCACACCGAAGTAGGATGCACCACTCTTCATAGCAACGTCAACGTTCTGAATTGTAACTGGAATGTACACATGATCCCCAGGTTCGTCAATAGACATGCCTGAATTTTGGATCTGTTGTGTCGGCTAGAGTGTGCACCTGCAGTTGACCACTGCGCTCCATCTAAGGCTCCGCTTGCTCATGCAGGGAATGCAATCAGAAAGCCTGCTAAAACTCCAAGCTTTGCTTGAAAGGTGTTTTCGGACTGAATGTGCGCCCATTCCTGGCGCATGCGCCCCGTTTCTCCGTGCAAGTCTATCATCCGCTTATCAGTTCGAGCCGCACTATCCGCATTCGGGCCTCGGCCTTGACGACTTCTGCGCGGCCGATCACAGCGGGCAGCACCGCATCCTCTGCACCTGACAGTCCAGAGCAGCTGCAGGTCACACTCCAGTATAGTTCGGTCCTCCCTGCCGTCCCTGCCTCCTGTCCACTCCGGTGGGATCTCCGGCACTTTGGCCGAAGCAGAAGTTTCGGGCGCCTTCTCACGGCTCGATCTTGACGGAAACAGGATCCTACAAGAGATGCATGATAGCAGAATCGCCGAGTGTGCCTCATCTGCGAAGACACCATCATCCTTCCAGGCAGTTATAGGAGCAATTCTGGCAGATGTCCAAGTCGGCACCCGCTTATAATCCTTTCGACTTTGAAGCCCGCAGTCGCTCAAAAACACCGCAGGTTCACATGTTCCAAAGGATGGAGACCTTTGCACCAAACAAACCTGGAAAGCAAGCAAGTGGCATGTGGCAGAATCGACTGTCGCAACCCCCCCCCCTCCCTGAAGAATCCCCACTGCACCTCCCAGTTCAGCTTCTCTGCTGCACTGTTGGCAGAAGCGGCTGCGCGCTGCACCAGCCCTGCCACACGTGGGTCTGCATCGTAGCCTCTCGTGTCAAGTGGCCGCTCTCTCGGGGCAGTGCTTCACGAATCCACTCCAGACTTCTGTTTGCACCAAGAAGCGAAAGGTCTGCAGGTCCTTCAAACGGCCTTGCATCTTCACCTCGAACCACGACCTCCGGGTCTTCCAACTCATCCAGTCCACCAGTATCTTCTGACCGGCTGCGCCTTCCCACTAAAGCGCCGCCCTCGGCCGCCAAAGCCTCGAACAAGGCCAGAGCTCCATGGATCCGCCTGCCCGCTGCCACAGCTTGAGGAAGTCCTTTGATTCAGTCGCTATCTGCAGCGTGCTGGGGGTGCTGCCGCTACTGACTGGTGATCGCTGCTATTGCTGATAGATCTGATTGAGGACACGATTGTGACGATGATGGTGAGGATGGCGGATGCTGATCGCGCCTCCAATCCGAGGGGTCAGCGGCGATATTCTCCTGCAACTTTCGAGAAGGACGCTGCGACAGTGTGCTCGAGACACAATTCACTCTCCATCCTCTGCAAAAGACAACAGTAACAGCCGTACAATGACGGACGAAACTCTTGCTGGTGACTTTCTGCTAGACAGGAACGACGACCGAAGCGGAGGCACGTGACATCCCGAGCCGTGGGCCGTGCGCCAGCCAGGGAAGGAAAGCCCGAGCGTGCGTGCGCACAAACCGTACCGACTCGCCCACCGTCTTCGATGTTGATCGCAAGGGTTCGGCCACAGAAGAAACTCAGACTGACTCTTCACTCCGGTTCCACTGTATGTAGCCGCCCGATCTCACTCGCACTTGGCCCACGGCCCCAGACTTTCAAAGCTCCTGGATGTGCTTCAAGGACTTCGCCAGGGCCTCCTCGCTCCTCTTCGCCCATCGCACGGCCGCCTCCAGGTCCTTCGAGGACTCAACTCCCTCCCTCAGAGCTCAGCGTCCCCAAAAAAGAAGACTAGTGAGTCTAAGTCTCTTTGTCTCTTTTTGGGACTTCGACTTCTCTCGGCTCTCATCTCTCAATGCTCTGATCCGCGCTCAGCTCTCTTCGGTCACAACCTTGAAGGCACCTCTGCTGGAATGGCCGCACAGTCTGCGTGCGTCACACGTCGCAGCACTTTCTCCAACCTCGCCGCAACACCGCCGGAACAGAGCCCCCGGCACCCGCCGGCACCCGCTCAGCTCCGAGGCACTCCGAGGCGGGATGCCCCTTGGCTCGCAGCGCCGAGGCAGCACCCGAGGCGGCCCGGCGCGCACGCTCGGCGAGGGCGGCACGCATCTCAGCAGACCCTCTGTTGCCTACGCTTTTCGGCCGCACAGGGTCTCTACGACACGCAACGGTTCCAGTGTGCAGGGTGCAGGTACGGCCTTCTGCCAAGTCAAGGCTCCTAGTTCATGAATGAGGCTGCCATCCTCTTCGGAACCTTCTTCATTCGAACCGAAATTTAAACAAAGTCTCGAGTCACCTCAACCAGACAAGGATTGCCAAGGACTGGCACCCAACGTGTGTCGACATTTCGTTCGATGCATCTCCAGCCGTGCGCATTCCAGCTGTGACACTCTTCCAAAGATCAAGTGCAAGGAACAACACCTCCAACTGAGCCTGATGTTTAATTGGCAGGCCAACAATGTTCAATCATGGCAACTAAGTCACGGCAAGACCGTATGCAGCCTCTGCGGTGGGCGAAGCTGAAGCAAGCCGCCCCGCTGTGGCATCGCTACCCCGGGTTTGGCTCAGGTGAACGGTACCACTGCACAGTCGGATTTCAGCTCACAATGTCTATGCTGTCTACGTCTGCGCTGGAAACTGAAAGACAGCCGCCGGATTCCAAGACAGCTTGGCTATTTCTGTGACCGCAAACTCCCGTCCTCGCTCGCGTTGCAGCACATTCTATTCCACAAAAACCTTATGCATCGCACCTTCCAGTGCACCGAACCAGTTCCGGCTGCAAGCGTGCCATGGCTGCCGAGGGAGCCCGTGTTGTTTATGGGGTTTTCCGAGTCCTCATGCCAGGTTGGATCTTGATACTGTGCAATGCGGCGCTGACCATGCAGCTGAAGGCAGACTCAAAGGCTGGTGTTCACGACTGCAAGGGATGTAACCCAACTGTGACACCTCTGGATTGCACGAAAAATCCACAAAGAGGCCCCTACGAATAAACCCCGGCATTGAGTCTAGGTTTGTGTAGAAGCCGCCAAAGGCACTCCAGCATGTAGCCATCAACATTCCCATCAGGTTTCATTTCGGGTTTGACTTTGACGAACGAGCGATGCATGCGGGTGTTCTGACTGGATCCCTCAGCGAGAGGATCCTTATGATGTAAAGACCCCTCAAAACCGACAACCCTGCACCCCATATTCAAAACCTCAATTGCTGCACCGAATCTGCACTTACATACCTCAAAATACTAAACCCCGAAGCCGTAAGCCGAAACCCATGAATCCTTAAACCCTCAACCCTAAACCTTAAAAACCCCAGTCTTTATCAACCCTGGACCACAAGGAGCCCTGAGCAGGTTTGCTCGTTGAAAACACCGCCCAGCCCCACGCGCCAAGTTGATACTCCTGTACGGAGACCTTAGCCAACAGCTCCCAACTTTCAAGAGTTGACCCAAGTCTTGCTTTTAACCCTTCAGCACAAAGCTATACGGATGCACGGCCTGCCGAGAGACATGCTGGTAGATTCGGAATGCCAATGGGCGGCTCGTCAAATGCTGAGTTCGCAACGCAAGGTGGTTCCCCGGAGCACGGAATCAAAAGTGTTCGAAAAGAAGTTGATGGGTGATACTAGCTGTGAGTATAGCTTCAGGGCAGAGCAATTTCAAGCCCCCAAATCCCCACTTCCCGCAGGATTGAAAACCACCACGCTTGGACGACCCAAGCCCTCCAGCCTCACTGCAACGGTGAATTCAACTCCAGCGAGAGAAAATGTAGCGGCCCTTCCCTACTGCAACCAGAAGCGCCCTGCAGGGCACTGGAGTCATCGTTCCTGATGTCGTTGGATCCGAGAAGGCCGGTGGATGAAGGCGTACGCGCCTAAAGCACCCATAAGTCCATAAGCCAATGGAACAGGCCGGGGTTCTCCTTTTGTCCGAGAACACTGCCGCAGAGGGCAGACCCCACAAAACAAGACCAGGCGAAACCGAACAAGCTTTCTGAGTGTAGAAAAACACGCAGAAACTCCACAACTTTGGGTGGCGCAAGGCCCGGCCTTCGAAAGTCGTGCTGGAAGCGAATTCGGAGGCCACTTTAGTACAGAAGGAAAGCAGCACGTGGGACGTGCCGCAGTGCTCTCTTCCTGACATCTACTTGATGGCAAGACCAACCCGGGACCCAGCAACTGCTTGATTCCAAGGTATGACAGGTATGAGCCGATGAGCCCTTTCTGAAGCCCTCAAAAGAAGCTTCTGCATCTAGAGATTCGTTGTAGGCTACTGGCTACGCTGCGTCTACATTTGACCGAGGTGTCGCGAGGATTGCATCCTGCCATGAGGCAATACCAGGGTGACGTTAGCAATTCGACGCTAGCTGGAGAGGCTTCCCACCGGGGAACTTGGATTAGAATAGCCACTTTCGGTCGACATCGCGGGCTAGTTCACTGGGGTTGCAGGAGGGAAGCCCCAGCACGTTTGCGGCCGGCAGCCTGTCTTGGACAGCAACGCGGCAGTCGACATTAACCCAAGCCATCTCCTGACTACAGAGCTCGCTAACAAAACACCCAGTCGTCACAGACCCGAGGTGACAGAGCGACCGTGCATGGAAGCTCCGACGCCGAGAGCGCTCTCATCTTTCTCAGCTGCGCGATGGGACTCGCGCAAAAGCAATTGACTCTTCGCCGTGCCTCAGGCTCTAGTTCTCGCGCAATTCCGCTGAATGCCAGGCAAGTCAACAGTGGCAAGGGACGACTGTAATTAGACGTCACAGAATGCAGCAACGCTTGTCCATGTGTTTTCAAAGCTCTAGTTTTGGCTGCTCCTGCTTTTTGCGACCGAAGGCGCCGGCACTACGCACGAGGCCGCCAGTGCTGCTGCAGCTGCCAACGAAGGCGGCGAGACGGAGCATCACTGAGCCCCAAGTGCCTCCGGGCCGATGCCGACAGAATCTCGAGTTCTCCCAATCCTACCTCTGCTGCAAGTGGAGTAACTAATCTGGCCGTCAACCCGCGCTTCTGACTCCAGCTTTCCTGCTTGCAGCCCTGGTGCACCAGCAAATCGTCCAGATGTGCTTTGGCCTCCTCCTGTGATACACCTCCGCCTGGCCCTCCGAACAAGTCGCTTTGGACGATGTCGTTCCTCGGGGGGCATACGGTAGAGAGAGATAGATTTTGGGTCGGCTTCGGAGTTTGTAAAGATCGCCCCGCGCCGAGCCGCGTCTCGGCCCATCGCAACGCACTCTCCAGGTACCTGGGTTGATGTCGTATGTGCGGCGCGGCGCGGCAGTGCGTTTGTTGCTGTCTCTCGGCAAACAGGCTGAACCGTGCATTGGGCACTAGATTGACAGCCAGGCCTTCGGAGCGATTCTGAACGTTGGCAAGATTTATAGTAGGGAAAAGGGCAAGGGCAAGGGCCATGTGCCCAACGAGAGGCTTTTCCGGGTCCAGCTCGGCCTCTGCCAGGAAGTCCTGGAGCCATTTCCTGCGGGAGCCAGGGTGCCCCCTTTTGGAGCGGTTGGAAACGGTTTGGAGGTTCGGATGTATCCATGCTAGGGATGGACGCCTGGAGGCTGAACCCCGAACCAACACGAGACCAGAGGCCTGAACACGTGATCGAGCACTCGAATGTTCGAAGACCGCTTGCAGTTTACGGGTTCGGGGCTCCAGGCTTCCGCTGCCGAGGATGTACTCGGGTTGCCGGACCCTCGCGGCCTGTGTGTGTTCACCTGCACCCGCCGCATGCGGCGAACGCGGCCGGGAGCAGGCCTCCGCTGCAACCTGAGAGCCATGAGAGCATGTGAGAGCCTGTGAGAACCAGGGTCCGGGCAGCAAGGGTTCTTGGGCCCGTGGCGGGAGTGTCCGGTCGGGCTCTCGCCACTCAGAGGTGCCAAGCACTTTGAGGCCGAGAGGCAAGTCGCGAAGCTCGTTTAAGTTCGTGACAATCCTGGGTGGGCAAGCTTGCGGATTTGGCGCTCAGCTGGGGGGCCCGGGAGCAGGAGAGCGGGCCAATTCAAAGTGGGGGTCTCATTGAGGCTCACATCCGTTGCATCCTCGTCCACCTCTAACCTCTGTGATGGCACGCAGATCCAGAGGTACTTCCTCGCTTCAGGGTCGAAATCCTCGGGTTTCACTCGAAGCTTCGCAACCTCTTGGCAGAAGTGCCACTGCAACAAGTAGAGCACGAGCCAGATGAGGAGGGCCAATAGTTCCGCAACGAAGGTCCAGACTTCTCCGAGTGCCAGGCTGACCATCATCCGTACGCAAAGCCCGCAAACCATGGCCACCAGAACAAAAAACCTGGACCAGCCCGTGACCTCCACACTTTCCATGCACACCCGAAAGCGCTCTGCGCTAAAGGTGCCGACGATGTTGGCACGTTCCTCCTCGTAGCCGGCGCCTGTGACACTGATGAAGATGTTCATGAGCACGATGTTGCACACGAAGAAAAGGAAGGAAACCACGAAGTAACGCAAGGCTGCATGCTCGTAGTTGTCGACATCGAAAAGCGAGGACTCTCCCACAATCAGAGTCTGCCATGTTCGCACAGCTACCGACAAGAGCTGCCCGTCAAACTCCTGGAATTCCACACAGGCAGCCAAGAAGGTGGCCTCCAGCTGAAGCTCAGACGCTCAGAGTCGGCTAGAGAGCTGCACTGCACTGCACTGTGCACGATCTTGCTCTTGCAGCTCGGGTGCCAGAAGGATAGACATGATTAGGATAAGCATGGCCACGAACTCCTTGGTCTGGGCTGCCTTTAGGATGGGGAGCAGGTTGCGACCCAGTGGCAGACCCAGAGGATGGTAGAGCCGAAGCCTCGGCACAAGCCCTGGACCCCAGAAAAGAAGCGACTCGGCCCTCAGCCCTCGGCCCCCGAGAGTGTCTCTCATTTTGGGCCGGGCGGCTCATAGATGATCCCCATCAAGCAGAGCGCGAGACTTGAGGCCATGGCAGAGCGGCTGCTCTGGTCCCCGCCTCGGCCTCCCCAGGTCCTCGGGCCCATCAAAGCCCTAAACCCTCATAGCCGTGGGCCAGTGGGAGCCGTAACCGCCGTAACTTCGACAAGGTGCAAGGACGACATCCAAAAGCCGATGGTCACCTGTATGATAAGCTTCCGGGATGGGAGCTGCAGCTGAGCGAAGTTCAGCAGCAAGTTGGAGGTGTCGAGGAAAACCACTGCGGTAAACCCAATCCAAAGAGCTGCCGCCCAGGTGCTATCGCCAGAGTTCCTGCAAACGGAATACTGTGAGGCTGCTAGAATGCCGAGACAAGCAGATTCACCCTTGAAGTCGTTATGCTTAGGCCGAAAAGAAGCGAGGCCGCAGTGCAGTTCAAAAGCCTTCGACACTAATCCGCTCAGAAGCAGCCGTTTTCTGAAGCCCACGCAACCGCCAGACGAAAAAACACATCTAAGATGTAACACCCCGCAATATCACCCGACGAGCTCATCATCAGAATTTTTGGCAGGGGGACCAGGGTAGTGGCCTATAAATAGTACAGCTTGAGAACCGTTCAAACATGCGCAAACAAGGTCGCCGACATGTGCATCAACTTCCAGAACTAGACCGCCTCCAATCCGCAAACCCCAAACCCCAAAAGATAGGCTCCAAACCTCAGGACAAGCCTGCAAAACCTTTAATTTACTGCAAAACTTCGCTCCGAAAAACCGAAGGATTTGACTAGAGCTTGAACCCGACCGAGGGGCTGCCACCACACTAGGAGGGACACCAACTGGGCGAAAGTGCTCCAGACATCAATGAAGTACCTGGGAGCTGCCGACCATGCGAGCTGCGAGCTTTCTATCGGCGTGAGGGGGAATTTTCACATTCAGGCCCAGCTTCGCTGGCTCCAAGACGGTCCATACATACAGTGCAACGGCTCTGAACACAGCGCTGTCCTTGAACACCGAGACGAGCTGGTCCTGAGGAAGCGCGTTCATGGCTTGCAGGATGCTGATGTTGATGATGTTCCTTGTTTCTTCACGTCTCAAGTCTCAACCGAATCGCGCAAACAACAAAAAACTTTGGAGGCCCTCTTTCCCAAAAACTGATGTCTGGCAGGAAACGGCGTCCGCAGCACCGAGATATTGCAAAACAAAGCTTGGCGCTGATCCGGCAGCACAATGCTTTTGGCAACTTCCCAGAATGTGCGGAAAAACCCACAAATGTGCACGCTTTCCTTCACCATCAACACATCACGCAGAGTCTTCTGATTGGTTGGTGGCGGTGCAAGCTCGTCGGCAAACGAAGTGGCACAGTTCCAGACCATGGTGTCCACATAAGCATTGTAGTGCTGCTCATGCTTCTGGAAAAGGCACGAGGCTCTGAGCGGGTAACGGCGATGATCAGTCACCTTGGGCTGTGCGAGGCTCTCGTCGCACAGCTTTGCAGCTGCTGCTGGGGCCCTTCCGATCAAATCAGACAGCATTTGCATGAAGTCGCAATAATCTTTAGAGCCAGGACTGTGGCATGCGCGGTCGATGGCATCCAAAAATTTTCTCCTTGATTCATCGTCTCTTAGGATTTCCTGCACCAGAATCTCGATCCTCATGCCGCTTGTTTGCTGAAGCACACTGCCATTCGCCATGTTCTGAGGCTGTTTGTCCGCGACGTGGCGGGCAAGCGGTCGGGCATTCTCCACCAGGAAGGAGGACAACTCGTTCGGACAGTCGCCCAACTGGGCTCCCAGTGAAATCAGTTTGCTCACAAGTCGGTTTCCCAAGGTAGTAGCTGCCAGAGCCAGTACGTTGCAGCCTGCAGCCTCTTGGTTCACAGTCAAGGGGGAGGAATCTGGATACCATCCGAAGCTGTCGACATCCAGGGCCAACTCCGGTTCCATGCCGTCTTTCGCCTCCCTCCCCTTCAGCAGCTCCTCTATCATTTTCTCTTGGCCCCGCCAAACAGCAATCCAAAGCGGATTTCCGGAAGGGAAAAAATTTTGGACACTCGGTCGGGTGACATCTGCCTGACACTCCAAAAGGAACGAAACCGTCTCCTTGCTGTGGCCTGCCAAGCAGAGGATGGGAAACTGGCCCAGTCCGCAGTGGGCACCGATGGGAAACATCGCGTACCGGGCATTAGCCTGGGCCCCGCAATGCAGCAGCGCCTGGATACGGCTGCGGTGGTCCTTGGCGACCAGCTGGTCGAACTCGTCCTGTTCACTTTGCTCTAGAAGGAACATGAGGACGGGACCGCACAGAAGCTTGTTCTTCTTCGCAGACCTGTAAGCCACCGGAGCATTCAGTGATGCTTTCAGCAGCTCGCTGCCCACCGCATGCCTCACCTTGTCCAAAGTCTGCTGCAGTCCTTTGTCCCTTCTTTTCACTGCCTTCCAGACCCCTGCGGCAAGGCCAAGGAGCAACGGTGGGCTTGCTTGCTGCTCAACCGACAGGTAGCCATCTTCACCGTTGAGCTTCGGAAATCCCGCCATGGGGGCTTCTGGTGAAAAAAGGTGTGAAAGCTCCAGGTCTCGCAGCCTCTCTGGGCTGCCATCCCTGACAAGGGCCAAAACTGCGTCGATGACTAGCTCTGTTAGAAACTCCACCATCGCATCTGCTCCGTGCTTTGCCCACAAGGAGCCTGTAGCGGGATGATTGAAGCTGTCTCCTGCCTTCTGTCGCGCCTCCATGAAACACCGTATAAAACGCTCTCTCCAGTACTGCTTCGCTTCGCCCAAAGCCATCTCTGAGGAGGGGAGGTGAAAATCCGGCTTGCAGTGGTCACGGATGTCGCTGCCACAATGCAAGTCCACTGACCGGACACAGGGCCACCGAGCATCACCAGTCAGCTCCACGTGCACCTTGAAACTTGGAAGGCCTTTGAACTTGAAGACCACGGGCTCTCCGATCTGATCCTCCTGGACTGTACAAGAACTAGAACACTTGGGTACCCTGGATTGTTGCATCCACAACGTAACTGACCTGTTCTCTCAAGTCTTGCACAGGCCTTGTCGTCGCTCTGCTTCGAGCCTTTCTCCTCCCAAGGCTTGCAAAGCGGCACATGTCCGCGGCAACACAGAAGAAAAAGTGGACGTGTTGGCTCAAATCTTCCACCGGCCTTGTCATCGCTGAGCTTGGGGCATTTCTCCTTCCAAAGCTTGCAGAGTGGCAAACACCCCGTGCCCACACAATCCTGCTTGCATGTAAATCCACCTTGGCCAACGAAGGCAGCAATGAGAGGAGGCCCAGCTCCTCGACCACACGGCTCAAGAGACGCGGCCTGGATGGAGCCAGTGGCATGGTGGCAGCTGCATCAGCAGGAGCATGAGCAGCCTTTTGATTCTGGCAGCAGGAGCAGCAGCTGCTCGAGTACTAGTACTAGTAATACTAACAGTAGTAAACTAGTCGTACTATAGTGGCACCAGCTGTACCGGTACCAGTAGCAGTGGCAGTGACAGTACTACTAGCACTAGCACTAGCAGCAGCACCAGCAGTAGCAGCAGCAAGAGCAGGAGCAGGAGCAGGAGCAGGAGCAGTAGCAGGAGCAGGAACAGGAGCAGTAGCAGCAGTAACAGCAGCAGCAGCAGTGGTAGTATCAGTAGTATAGCAGTCGTCGTCGTCGTAGAAGTCGTAGAAATCGTAGAAGCCGTAGTGGTGGTGCTTGCTGGTGGTAGTACTAGTTGAAGGAGTTGTTGTTGGAGTAGTAGTAGTCGGAGTAGCAGAGTAGCAGGGGGAGTAGCAGTCGAGAGCAGTGGCAGTAGCACCAGTCGCAGGAGTGGCGCTATCTGCAACCCCCCCACAGCTGTGGCAGTAGCAGCGCTAGTAGCAGTAGCAGATGCCACAAGAAGCATACTAATCAAGATCATCGCAAGAACAATAAATACGCAGCAGGAATGACAACAGTAGCTATCACAACTACAACTTGTGTTGTGTACGATGTGCTTGTTGTCGCCTTCTTCTTGAAGCATCGTAATACAAGCTACTCACGGTTCGACACGCCTGTCGAGGCCAAGAGGGCGAAGCCACTCTACCAACGGCGGATTCAACCGCAGCTCCTTATCGTTCGAACAACAATTTTGTGCTTGACAAGAACAATAAAAATCAAAATGCTCGTATCCCTCACTATGCTGCACTGCCAGTGACTTGGCAATGACTAAAACTCACTAGACTAGAATTATGGCTGGCTTCATCATTTCGATGGGGACTGTGGGACTGAACACATCACAGGCCCGCAGTCCACCTCAAGAAGCACCGAGTCCACAATTGCACCCATCCCCAAATAAAGTCGATTCCTAGAGCAAGTCATGCCGACCAAGCTTCCACGTCTGGCTCAGCACTGCCGTCTTGGTTCTGCAGCTGAGCTGGCACTTCCTGCAAAACACGATCGCTATCAATTTGCAACCACTGTCCTTGCAGCACACACGGGGCCACGGCACGTACAACTTCAACAGTTTCCGCTGTGCTCAAACTGCAGGCAAGCAAATGAAATGGACATCACGACCTGGGTCGTTCAACAGCATGCTGCCTGCCTGCTTTGACAAACGTTTCTTGTTCTTGACCCCCATCGAGCTTGGCGCACACCATGGCACCGACTCAGAAAAAAAAAGTAAATAGTCAGTCGAACTCTTTGCTAGTTGTTACACGGCTGCACATGTCGCTGCTTTGTTCTCTTGGAAACTAATGGATCTTTGTAGCATGTAGGGCTAACCAATGAGCCAAACAAACGGCTTTGGTTCCAAAGCATCGTGAAAAATGAATCGAAACCATGTTGATTGTGAACGCTTCGAAATCAGGAAACAAGCATCCCACTTGCTTGGGAAGCGCAAAGGAGTGGGTGTGCTTCTGCGAAAAAAGAATCCATGGCTTTTCTAAGCGGAAGATTCCAAGCATGTTCAGGTACGTCCACCGCGCCACACAAAAGGCTACGTTCATGCAATGTGACAATGCTGGAAGGGCCAAGCTCAAACAAGCGCACACACAGCAAACTACGGCAACTACGGTAACTACGGGCTTCAAGTGGAAACTTGGAAGTACCATCACTTGCGAAATTGGAAAAGTCACCAAACGAATCACATGGCAAAATAGCATGCTTAAGAACAGGCTGCTAAAAGGCTGGCTTCGGAAAATGCGGCTTCTAATAATAATGCAAACCATGTGAAGTGCCTCGCGTTCGTCCATGCGGATGACCAGCTCTGCCCGTGGATTGTGCCGGAGCAAGCGGGCGCACACACTCGGCGCCGCTCCGATACCGGCGTGCGGCTTGGTGGCTGCAGGATAATTCCAAGGGATTCTTGGACACAACGGGCAACCATCTGTTGGAGCGTGCGCGACACCTTTCTGTGGTGGTCAAGGTCGATTAAGAACGGATTCCATCCCCTGCTGGACGACAATACGCTCCTTGCAAAACTTTCCCACATGGAACATAGCGCCATCCAAAGAGATCCAGTCACACGGCAAGACTTGGTCAGAATACTTGCCGGCTCAACTACCTGCAAAAGGAAATTCTCATGCAGCTGCCGCAATGCCAAACTTAAGGTGTGCAGTCGCCACCACAGACGTCAAGCACATGTGCACCTCGACTCCGACCCCATCACGGCGTTGGACCGTATGGTAAAGAACCGCCATGGCAAGAAGGCAGCCACAGTGGTCGCTGGCGTCAGCAAGACCAGCCGCAGCTACGACAGCAAGAACCAGTTACCGATGACGTCGTAATTTTGCAGGGCTCGGCCACTGACGTGTTACTGCTCAGACGGCTCAGCTCCTGTTTCAAAAAAGTGTCAAAAAAAAGTGCGCCAACCACCGGAGTGGCCCTAACTGTGCGCTTGCGCCACATACAGTTCAGTGCGCGAACGCTGATGGGCTTACAAGGCAGCGGGTCTGGTAGCCCTGGCGACAGCTGTGATCGTGGTCAACGTTGTGGAAGAGATGTACCATGACACTTGAAGGCGCCTAGCCGGGGCGAGGGGGTGCGAAGCATTCTTCTCCAGTCCATTCAAGTGGGCACTGTCCATTCTCTGCTTTGAATTCCAAACAATGAAGACCACTGAAGCAATGCTAATACGTCTCGCAGGGTGCTGGTCCAGGGAAGCCATCATTAGGGCCGTCACTGCCGCATCAACGCGTCGTCGACTGCTGCTCCGACTGCCTGCGAACTGCTGCGTGCCAACAAGCTTGCGCGCGCAAGCGTGCGTCGCTCTCCGATATAGCTCCGTAGCGCGACGGCTCGCTGCCTGACCGTTCTCGAGCGCGCCGACTCGGTGTCTAACAGTTCTCAAGCGTGTCGGCTCGCTGCCTAACAGGTTCTCGAGCGCGACGACTCGCTGTTTAACAGTTCTCAAGCCGAACAGCTGCGGAGCGCGCCGGGTCGCTTCCTAACAGCTTCCAAACCCTCCGCACACTCGCAAACTGCTTCCGAACCCGCGCGCACCCAGTCAATGCAGAAATTACTGTTTGAGCAATTGCAAACAATGTTCCTTCAAACGAGCACAGACAGCTTTCGTACCTTCTTAAATCTTCTAGCAGTCTTCTAGGGCATCTTCCTTGAGCTTACTCCACCCTTAAGCTTCTCCCTCTTTCCAAAACATGATCTGTCTTGAACACGGAGGGCAAAAGCCAAAGTCTCTTCCTCTCTTCTAACGGGGCTGGTTCCCTGGACCCCCTTCGGGGGGGGCTTCAAGCCCTTGAAGGGCTTGAAGGGCTTCCAAGGGGCAGGGAAGGGGAGGGGGTGAAACACTGATGTCACACATCCAGGTGCCTGTCTGTTTCACGTATCACTTGCATGTATCCATGCCTGTTGCTCAAGGTTCTAACAGAGTACGATCTACAGCCGTGAGCCTGTAGTAAAAGAGACTCCTGTGTGCCTGTGTTCCTGTACGCCTAGCGAGGGGATACACGCCCAGGTTACATCTCAACGTGGTAACGGAGCTCCCAGGAAAACGGGAAGCTTCACACTGGTGGAGGTACCCGTGGGTGGAGGCAACCTAATCCCTGGTGTGCTTCACACAGGTGAAAGTGAGCGGAGCTTCTCCGGCACACTTCGCACTGGTGAAGAGAACCGGAAGAAGAATCTCCCGGGGCTCGATCCAAGGAGAGCGCGATGGCTAGCCACTCTGCTTCGCCGTTTGATCATGGAGAAGGAGATGATGAGTACCTCCTTCATGGAAGTGAATTTTACGTGACGAATCATCGTCATCTCAATGAGTTGCACCGTCTCTCGGCTTTTCAGCAGGTGACCACCAAAGTACCGCCGTCTTATGATGGGCGAAGTAGCTGGTTCGCCTATGAGGATGCGATCGATGACTGGTGCGATATCACGGAGTTAGACAATGATAAAAGNTTATGATGGGCGAAGTAGCTGGTTCGCCTATGAGGATGCGATCGATGACTGGTGCGATATCACGGAGTTAGACAATGATAAAAGAGGACCAGCTCTACGAAACCGGTTGGAAGGAGAAGCAGCAATTTACAAACGGCTTCTTGATCGAGACCGTCTGAAGGATCCAAACAACGGAGTGAAGTACTTCAAGAGTTTCCTGCGGGCGCGGCCAATGTGTTTCTCTACCGCTTCCAGCAGTTCATGAACTTGCATCGCGGTAATGGAGACATGCTTCGTTGGATTACCAGATTCCAGCTCTCGATTCAGTAGGATGCAAGAAGCCTTCAAGAAGCCTGGAATGATACCTATCTTCCAATTACGGACCCGAACAATGCAGAGGTCAGAGCTTACATTGCAGGACTTCCAGCGGAAGAACAAGGAGAAATTGCTCCCGAAGAGGCGATGGAACGAGCCAATGCTCGACTACGAGATCAGCATGCACGGACCATACCGATNGCTTACATTGCAGGACTTCCAGCGGAAGAACAAGGAGAAATTGCTCCCGAAGAGGCGATGGAACGAGCCAATGCTCGACTACGAGATCAGCATGCACGGACCATACCGATCACAGCCAAGCTTGTTGCCCTCATCTTTGTCTCTCTGTCAGACCTCACGCAGGATCAGCGACAGGTATTGACATCGTTGATGGCTCATCGGAACCGTGTGCTTGCAGACTACCGCCTGAACGAACTTCGNTTTGTCTCTCTGTCAGACCTCACGCAGGATCAGCGACAGGTATTGACATCGTTGATGGCTCATCGGAACCGTGTGCTTGCAGACTACCGCCTGAACGAACTTCGGGAAGTTTACCTTGAAATCTGTTGCACGACCAAGACTTCCGTCGACAATCCTCTCCTCGCTCCTTCTGGTCATGGTGGCAGAAAGACATTCTTGGTGATTGATGAGGGCTACCTGGACAGTCATGAAGGATACTGGTCGAGGACGAAGAGGATGGCACAGAAGGGTTCCTTGAAGCAAATAAGGATACCTTCTGGGTCTACGACGATGAGAACTACACATGGTTCCAGAGGCGCTGCCAAGGAAGAAAGATGAAGAGAGGATTCAAAGGAGGCCGCCGCAAGACACTTCTTCAAGAAAAGGAAAGGCAGGTCTAATCTTGCCGATGATCAGACAGATGCTTGGCAAGCCGAAGGACAATGGCAGGACAGTCAATGGTAAGATCAATCATGGGATGATTGGTCCTGGTACGAGTCTGAGGAAGCCTATGCAGCAAAAGGAAAAGGAAAGGAAAGAAGGGCAAAGGAAAAGGCAAGTGAAGGAAGGACGGGAAGTCCGGCTCCAAGGATGGAGCAGCCCAGCTTGCAGATGCTGCCCAGAGCGGTACCACAACTGCTACTGCTACAACGTTCTACCTTGACCACATCGCTCAGCCCCTTACACCAATTAACCTCAATGGTTTTGGATCTGGGATGCGTGAGGGCGATGGCTTCGCGAGTGGCTGCGCAGGACCTCATGAAGTTGTGCGACCAGAATTCCAATTGTGGAATCTGGTACCAAATCGCTGAGACTACGTCTCAGTTCACCTTTGCGAAATCCGAGTCGACCAAGTGCAACCAGAAGCTGGTTGTGTGCATGTACGACAAAGAGTACGTTGTTCAGTCCACCGAGTTTGACATCGTCGAGCAGGGTCATGTTCCCATTCTCATGTCCTTGCCACAGATGCGCAATCTCAGGTTCCAGTTTGAACTCCATCCTGACAAGGCATTGCTTAGCAGTCCTGTACTGGGTATTCGGGATGTGAAGCTCAAGGTTGCACCGAGCTCACACCTCGTACTCGACCTTCTTGATCTTAGTCGCCTGATGTGGAACGTTCGTTTCGACAAGCACAAGAAGTCGAGCTTCCTCACCTACTTCATGCGTTACGAGTATGGGTTCCACCAGAAGACCCAGGGAGGCTCTTCTCAGGAAGAGCCGAGAAACTCGCTTTTGCCACTGATGATGAGTGGGTGATCGACGAAGCCAACATGGAGTTGATTCGCGTTCACAAGCAGATGAGGAAGGCGAAGTACGAGCCCAAGGATGGACACACANAGAAACTCGCTTTTGCCACTGATGATGAGTGGGTGATCGACGAAGCCAACATGGAGTTGATTCGCGTTCACAAGCAGATGAGGAAGGCGAAGTACGAGCCCAAGGATGGACACACACCAATTCCATGGGAGTTCCTGGACACCAAGCGCAAGACGATTATGGAGTTCCACAAGGGCAAGACAGATGTCAAGGAAGATGACCGGCGCTCCGGTGATCCTCCAAGTCTACTGAGTCTTGGAAAGGTAGGACTATCTTTAGGATACTTGCTGGAGGTATCGAGAGTAAAACCTCGGTACCGGCTACGGCTAAGACGCGTGATCCTGCCAGAGGCAAGAAGGGATCACCAGAGGATCTTATCAGCAAAAGGAAGCCTGAAGACAGCTCAAGGAGAACAGGAGCCGCCGGAAGCTCTCCACACGGAGAGGCACCGGTCAGAAGGAGAGTTCGCACCAAGGGAAGCGTTCAACAGGGAACGGAACCCAAGGTATCAGCTCCTCCTTTAGCTCCTGGGGATGATCCGGATCTTCAAGACATCGATCCTTCTCGTTCTGCTCTTAGAAAAGTTATGCCCTATCACCCAAAATCCTAAACCACTAAACCCGAGAAAGGAAAATGATCGCACTCCAAAATCGGCTCACTGTTCCATGGGATGCACAGGCAGGTGGATCGCGGCTTCAAGAAACAGGTGTATCCTGATCCGAAACAGAGGTGGGGTGGCGACTTATGCACCACCCCAACAAAAGTACGACTAGGAGTATCTAGGGAGGTGACCACAATATGTGGGCAGCTCGACGAACAAGTGGCAGAGAAGCCGAAGTCAGCTAAGCTACAAGCGGCAGACAGCCTACGGACTACGGGCTCGGAAGAGCCAACTGCGAGCTACGGTGAGAAGTAACTGGCTCGGGAGAGCCGACTGCAAGCTACCGATGCAGAGGTCCTGGATGACCGAAGTGGCACAAGCTGTTGCACGGCATCGTGGCCAGCAAGAGAAGCCCGTGGGCTAGCAAAAGGTACCGGGCTATCAAGAGATGCCCGATGCAGACCTGCAAAAACACAAGCTGGGAGTCGCTGTGCATACACAGAAGTAAGCAATGGCCGAAGGCCGGCAACAGGCCGGTGCTTGGGTTGAAGACGCATATGTAGGAATCGCGAAGGGCATTGTCGGAGAGAGGCAATTGTTTATATGCTTTCCTCAGATCAACTGTCCTCGCAATAAGTTGCGCATCCTTCCCAAGACTGCGGGATGCGACTAGCAGGCAGCCAGTGCACACTAGGGCGGGTCGGGTGGGAAAAGCGAAAAGCCAAATGCTCTCGCTGCCCGCCTTGAGCCGGGTGGCGAGATATCAAGCTGCTCCTGTCATCATGCAAGGGCATGTCGGATGAATGCTGAAAGGCCAAAATGCAAAGTATGCATGCTGCCGCAAAGCAAAGGCATTTTTGGCAAACTTTCCAAAATCGCAAAACACACGTGGACAAGTCCACCTACCTTCCGGGTGACACGGAAGAGGTTCCACGAAGAGAACCAGAGGTCTCATCGCTAGAACCTAGGAGGGTTGCGCTTCCATTGCCTGGCCAAGAGGTCTCAAGGGCCTCTCCGCAGTATCANGAGAACCAGAGGTCTCATCGCTAGAACCTAGGAGGGTTGCGCTTCCATTGCCTGGCCAAGAGGTCTCAAGGGCCTCTCCGCAGTATCAACGCATGTTAGAAAAGTTGAACAATGATGTTAAGTTGTACAAGTTGCATGTGAAGCACTACCACATGAGTTCAGCTCAGTTTCGACGAAGGACCAGCATGCTTGGATTGCCAGGAGAGATCTACGACAAGAACGACCGCATAGTCAAGGGCTGTCGTATTTGTAGCACCTCAGTGCCAACGCCTCCGCGAGCCAGAATCCAGGGTTGCGAGCATCACCATTCGGCGATCTGATCTTTGTCGATCACGAAGAAACCAAGTTTGGTAACAAGGCATCCTTGCCTTGGTTATCATCGATGGTGCCTCGAATCTCCTGTGGGGCTGCGGCTCTTACCAGTTTGGAAGACTCTGGGAGCTTTTCGTCAATGGACCGACCTTTACTTCATTTCTCAGGAACTCTTTGCCAATTTGCTTCACGCTTGCCCACCTCCTTTCTATGGCCAAGAAGCTTTGCGAAGCTCCACCTCCTCAACGATGAACACATGGAAGATCCGGATGGCGCTTACCGCATGGCCTTGGACATTTTTTTTGGCAGGCACGGGCCTCGTCGCTGCGGCTGCAGCTCTTGGTTCAAACTAAACTCATCAAACCAACAAACACAAGAAAACAGCTAAAGGAGGAAGCCATTGAGCATTCACCATCAGTGGTGAGACATTTGAACCAATTAAACACGCATGAGAATTGTGCAGTGTTCTGTCCTTCTGTCCGTCTGTCCTTCTGTCTCCTCCGTTCGTAAGAAACTCCCAACGCTGTTGCTCCGGCTTGTAGAGTAGAGCTCTTGTCGAGGCGGTGCACTAGTCGACTCGCCGTGCTAAGATTGTCAATAGCCGGAAGATTGGCAGTAAACAGGGCTGCATGACGCCCCCGCAGTTCGTACGTTGGCGTATGAAAACGCATTGGATAATAGAAGCCAAGGTCAACACTGTGTTCCGAAGGAAGTTGTCGGAGATCAAGCATTTTAACTGCCCAGAAAGTTTTGTCACCTCGAATCCAAACTGCGGCGGCTAGAGAGAGTTTTTCAGGGTTCGCACCGGGCCCTGAGCCCTAAGCACCACCACTACACCCTAAACCTGAAACCAAGTGCACTCTTGGACAGACAACCTTTTCTGGTAGTGACGCTGGCACAGTCGCTCGAAGCACTCTCATTGAGTGTAAGAGTGTTTCTTGCTTGCACACACACAAGTTGAAAGCTGCATCAGAAGCTGCGGACGGTCGAAGGTTTTGGGCTGTTTGGACCACCAGATGGTGTGCTGCACAAGTCAAGCTTATTCCCCGACAGAAAAAAGCAAAGCTTCTTCGGAGCAGAACCTTTGAGCAAGGCAGGGGTAATGGTAAACATTCCAGCCTTCTGCTCTGACCAGTTCACGCATTCTGAGGCCCACACGGGCTGCCTCCGTCTGTTCTTACCAGTGGCTACATCTGCCTTGGGGTTATCCTTCCAGGATGCGGTTGCCATTCAACCTTCTGGCTTGTTGTCCAAGCCCTGGAACGCCTTCAAGCCCGGAGCTCGACGGGCAATGGCTTGATCTCGGCAAAATCTGTTCGCTTATGCCGACTGGTGTCCCTCTGTCCCGCTGTCCCTCCCCCTGTCTGTCTGTCTCTCTCCCTCTGTCCTCTGTCTCTCTGCCTCTGCTCTTCTCTAGGTGGGAATCGGATTCGGTGGGACGCGGTGAGACCTTGCAGACTGTACTCCTGCCGCAGCGGCTCTCGTGCTTGCGCGCCTGCCTGGCTGTGCCTCGAAGCCTTGCCTTTTTCTGTCAGGGAATAAGCTTGACTTGTGCAGCACACCATCTGGTGGTGCTGTAAGTCGTTTGCAGTGCATTCTCACTGGAAAGCTAGTGCTCACACGGATCTCCAAAACTGGGCCGTGCTCCATGGCCAGAGAAGTAACACCGACAACTGATAGGTTCGGAAACCGTTCTGCTTCATCGAGGAGATGTCTCACCAAGTAGAACAGAAGCTCGACCGGGAGGAGGGCGCCAAGGTGAGAAGTGGGCTGTTGGAAAGTGTGGCATTGCGAGTGGGCGGGCCATGCCTTTTGCCCATGAGCGACGTCGTGATGAAACTGACTTTGGAGCGGCTCCCGTTCATGACAGAGGCGATAAAGCAGCTACAGCCAAATCTGCGGTTTTCATCGTACATCTCTACGCCATAAACGCGAGGTGGAGATTTAGAATTGCAGACGGAGACCTTAAATCCGAAGAGAAAGCAAAATAAAGGAATGCAAGCCACAAGTGCGAGGAGAACGAGAAAAAGCTTTCGAGAACATGCAGAATGCGAGGACACAAAGATTTCGAGCAACCGAGAAGTTAGTACTTTTGCCAAATCATCTTCTTTGGAGCAGAAGAAGTCCCATGCGCGACATATGATCCAGCAGACACTTTACCAGTCTGGTGTGCGAGACGATCCTGTCAGTGCCCTCGAGACAACCATGCGTGACGCATCCACGTTGGAGCAACGAACACGTTGTGTGCAATCATGAGCTCTACCTCCTTCTTGATTTACATGCAAGCTTCCGAAAGCAGCACCTCAGGCGCAAAGCTGGTTACAGGAACTGCCAGAGATGGAAGCATTACATAAAAAGTGTCCAGTGGCAGCCGGGAAGTGTCACGTATGGATCGAACTGTCTGCAGCAGTTCCAAATGAGAAGACTTTCTAATGTTACATGTGTTCTGATGTCCAGCAAAGACTCTCTGAGAGGCAGCAGATTGGAGAATGGGCTTCATTGAGATCGTCCGTTTCATTCCATTGCTGCAGGCTGCTGGACTGCCATTCATTGTGGCAGATGTTCCAGGTTGCGTGTGGCTGCCACAGCTATCTCTCCCAGGAACAAGATCTTGCCCTTGTGCTCTGAGAAAGACTGCAGCAAGAGAACATGAGAGCATTGGAACTACCACGCGTTTTTTCTGGTGGCATTGCAGCTTGCCTCGAATACCTTTCAGTCCGGAAGCCTTTCAAGAGGTTTGCTTGCGACCTTCCAAACTTCAGATTGAGAGAAAGAGCCAATGTTTCAAGGAAAGGGCAAGAGGAAGGAAAAGGCAAGAGCAAGGTCAACAACCGGCCAAGAACATCTCAGGTCGGCAGAAACACCGGGTAAGGTTTTGGCCACATCGCATCTCACTCAAGCTTTCAACCTTCAGCCTCTCTCCAGCAGCAGCTGTCCACGAAGCGTTTTCACAAGACTGATTCGCAGGATCAGAAGCGAGCTGCTTTGTGAAGCACGAGTTGGAGAAGACATTTCATTTTTCGGCATTCTTGTTTTTTGCTCTTTGAATCTCCAGTGCGTTTTTGTGTTCTCTCCAAAAGATTGCTGCTTGCATGAGTGCGGCATGGACTCATTGAGTGCTCCGATTGAACGTTCGAGCACCATTTGCCGATCATTCCATCACTTGTCAGTCTAGCCGAGTCTACTTATTTCATTGTCCTGAATTGTTTGTCACGCGATTCATCGTTTCTGTGTTCGTCTGACGATGACAAAGCTAAACGACCTGTCGCAGTTTGCACGTTTTGTCTTTGTCTTCCGTAGAGGTAGACGTGCAAAAATGCAAGCTAGCCTTCCAGAATCTCCGTCACAGCTGTCTCACCATGTAGGAAGGATGCCGTTACATCCTACTGACCAAGATGTCCTACTGACCAAGATGTCGAGGAATGCGCAGCTGCTGATGCAACTTGTGTGTGCAAGCAAGGAACGCCGCACTCTCAACGAGAGTGCTTCGAGCGACTGTGCCAACGTCACTACGAGAAAAAGAAGTCTGTCCGAGAGTGCGCTTGGTTTCAGTGGTTTAGTGGTGCTTAGGGCTCAGAGCCCGTGGTGCGAACGTTTTGTGCTTGCTCACGTATGTTTGGTAAAGTATTTGCATGCTTGCTGCATTCATGACACTTCATGTCCATTGCAGCAGCAGCAGGCAGACTCGCACCTGCCTCTCTCGCCTGCCGTGCTGGCAGAAATTTTTGTCCCACCCACCTCTACCCTTTTTCTGGAGGAGGGATAGTGCTGGCAGCTGGCATCTGCACTTGATCCATTTGCTTTCGCTGGCATATACATTGCATATTTTTCCCGATTTGTGGATGTGGTCATCGTCAAACGATCAGACCCACTGCTTTTCTCCTTGCTCGTCGGCAGGTCGGTGCCTTTTTGATGCACCTCGATCCCGATAGGGGGGGGGGGGGAGACATGCAGAGGTCTTCCTTGTTCGCTGACAGTTTCGGATCTGCATTTCCCGCCAGAGAACGAAAGGAGGTTGTTGACCGAGTGACTGCATCAATTCTGTTTTTCAAGTATATTATATTCCTGAGATGGCTTTATTTATTGCATTTTTGCATATATAGAGCAGCAATCAAATTAGCAGCTGCGAATACATTATCCGAACCCTGAAAAACCTTCCCTAACCGCTGCAGTTTGGGCTCGAGGTGGCAAAACTTTCTGAGCGGTTAAGCGAGTCGGCAGCTCTCCGCTGCTAGCGCTTTAAATGCGATGCATTTCTAGAAATTCTTTTGCTTGTGTTTGGGAAAGAATTTTGTTGCCACCTCGAGTCTTTTTCTGCGCAGCTCTGCAACAAGCCTTGGTTCTTTGGAACCAGACGTGAGTCGAACTGACTCGGCCCCAGCGTCGGGGCACAGGTGGCGGAGGCCATGCAGATGTCGAAGCTGACGTTCAGGGATGCAGGTGCTCCTTCCACTTGCCGGGCCATGTGAGACCTGGGAGAGGGAGCAGATAGGCCGGTGACTGATTCGCTACGAGAGGGCGCCGAGTTCATCGAGGTTAAGGTAGCAACTAGCTGTCGATTGTGATCTCAACAGCGCTCCATAGGCAGTGCGCGGAGGGGCGTCGGCACCCCGGAATGCAGCCGGAGGGTGAATAGGCGCGGGTGCAGAGCTCGCGGTGCATATGACAGAAAAATGCAGGCAAAAAAGGTCGCCGAAGAACCGAGTTGCCTTTTTTATCAGTGACCCATTTATCGGGCTGCCGCAGCAGCAGCTGGCACGGTGGTGCGGTCTCACAGGCCGCNGACAGAAAAATGCAGGCAAAAAAGGTCGCCGAAGAACCGAGTTGCCTTTTTTATCAGTGACCCATTTATCGGGCTGCCGCAGCAGCAGCTGGCACGGTGGTGCGGTCTCACAGGCCGCCTATGCCAGCACTGCGCACGCGTCCTTATGGCTTGGTTGCAGATTAACCGTGAGGGAGGGGCTCCCAAGCACGCAGGCCATGTCGGAACCAGAAAGTCTTTTGTTGCTGCAGCCTAGCCTGATCAAGCAGCCACTGTCGCAGCTCGTGGGTTGCCCCTGAGAACGAGTGAGGGGCAGCCCTCAGTCGACTGCCCCGCAGCGCCTGGGGTAGGCAGTGATATGAGCGACCCGTTGCAAACTTTCCGCGGTGCATGGATGCGGGAAAAGGGCCGCTAGTACTTCATCATGAGGGACCTTACGCAATTCAGTGCCACGGTGCACATGCAGGAATTGAAACGCGAGGGTGAGCTCCGTAGCCAAGCAGGGGCATGCCCTTATCGGCCTCGACATCAACTACCTCTGGTAGCGCATCAAGTTCGGCAAGCAGGTGGTCTTAGGCATGTCCCTCATCTCCGAAGAAACCTGCCGGTGCATTCCGTAACCATACGAACTTCCCTCGTTGGACTGATGGCGAGCTGCATAGACGCTCCCGCGTCACCAGGTCAAGAGGCCAAGGCATGGCCTTGGACAGCTGGACGCCGCCCGACTGGCGAGCTGGCACTTCCTCTTCCCGGGCTTGGTGGCATTAGTAAGCGTCGATAGTTGCGGCAGCCCTTATCTCTAGGGCGGGCTGGTGCGAGCGGTGCTTTGGAAGCCTCCCCTTCACCTTGCTACTGCTGGTTTCTGTGAAAGGTGCTCCAGTAAGGACGTCGTGGCGCTGGTTTGCGTTTACGACTTGTCTGTACCGCCGGNTGCTACTGCTGGTTTCTGTGAAAGGTGCTCCAGTAAGGACGTCGTGGCGCTGGTTTGCGTTTACGACTTGTCTGTACCGCCGGCATCCGGCCCTGGATTGTGGGCTACCATGGATGGCCCTTATCTGCGCGGCACGAGACTCTTATTTCCTAACAGGTGACAGCACGGGTCTCCACCGTCTGGTTACGGCGTTTGCCCTCTTCACCCTGCACTCTGTCTTGACGCAAAGTGTGTGATNTTAAGTAACTCGCTTCTCTGTTTCACCGCTGTTTTCTTGTGTTTGTTGGTTTCGATTAGTTTAGTTGGGACCGAGAGCTGCAGCCGCAGCCGACGAGGCCCGTACCTGCCAAAAAAAAGCAGAGATGTACGATGAAACGGAATGCGCCACAACGTTCGATTGGTCAAGGCCAGCGCAATCGCCAAGTCCTTCAAAACAGCTTTAAAGCTTCTTTTTTCAAGCTTCTACAAAAATAGTTGATTCAATCTGCCATACAAGCGCATAGTTTTTCTCAAGGCAAGATACTATGTCAATATGATGCTTTGGACGGATTAAATGGAATTGCAACCGACCATCAGTTTTTTGTTGTTTGTGTGCAACAATTCTAAGCAAGAGCGATTCAAAACACACGTTTTTCTGGTTCGTTTCCATGTTGGAATGCCTGGAAGAAGGCTTTCCTTAGCTTTCTTGCAACGTATGGGTTTCTTTTGTAGAGACGACACTTCGATTGTTTTCAAGCTTTGATCTTTGATTTTGAATTATTTTTCGAAGCAGGCGGGAGGATAGCCAACCGACATGGCTGGGGCGATGAGAAACCAGCCACAGGCCGGGAACACAAAAATGGTCGCTCAGTGGGTCGGTCGGTCGCGGTCTGTCATCTTTGTCGTAGTTCAAACGAACGGTTGCGCAACCACCACATCGCAGCCAACGTGGATGGCGCAAATGTTCTTGATGGATGTGTTGCATTTCTGGTGCCAAAATGACAACGTTCATGTTTCCCTTTGCTGTGACAGTGGTTCTTTTCTGTGCACTTCGAACGCGAGCATGCATGCTCGTCGGACATGCTACACGTCAAAGCTGTTGGCTCAACCTCATGTCGAAGAGGGTCGTATACAGAAGTTTCCAAGCTTAACCGGTTTCGACTTGTGCAGGCGAAAGCATTGGCTCATACACAGACGTAGCGTGTTTGACAACAATTACTAATATTGTTGGGTACACATGATGGCAAGCTTTTCGACAAAGGCCGGCGGAGTGGGTGGAGTTTGCTGTGTACTCGATTTTGCATACAAGGAGCAGTTTGATACGGCAGAAAATCACCATGTCTCAAGCGAGATGTTCCTTCGTCTGATTCGGAAGCCATTGAATGTCGAAGCAGGCCATGTTGAGTCAGCAACAGCTGCCTGCATCCCCATCGCCGTCTGCAACTGCTAAGGCCTACCCCTGTACATGCATTTGTTCCATACATCGTTTTCTCGGTTGCCTCGAAGGCATTGCTAGAGCCAGTGGTCGAGGGGACCGGCTTGCAGCTGACGTGTTGGTTGCTGACGAGCTGGCAGACAGTTCTGGGACATGGGATGTCGCAGGATTCGATTGGGCGGCCTCGTGGAAGTCTTTGGCCTTTCAGCGGCTGAGCTTCAGGCATCCATTTCATCGCAATGCAAGGTGTGACTGCATCCTGCTGAAACTTCACGGTCTTTGAAGGCTTTCAACGAGGACATTAACGGTTCCATCGGACAGGCTTTGTAAGCCGTGGAGTCAGAATGGCATGGCGATTGTTTTTGCATGTTCCAAGGCAGTGAGCTATGATAGTGCAACTGACAAGTTCCATGTGTACCTCAGTTGCGGTGCTGTGGCAAGCTCAGCGCACTGTAGGGTTCTGGTACCGATTTTCGGCATGTTCTGCAAACCCGTGCGAACGTGAAGGCAATCCTTGACTGTGAGGCTGGACACTTCCATTCCAAAAACGTCCAGGCTGCAGAGGCTGTCAATCTCATCAGGGGAAATAAATTCTTCTGTAGCGCGCGTACCCCAGATCATTCGCACAAAATGCTGACCGCGAGATTCGCCAGCTGTTCATGCGCTGTGTCCAGCTGCCTGGAAGGCGCCACGGCGGCCAGGTGAAGGCGGTTCACCTGAGAGCTTTGACGTGTTGGCCTTTGGCTGTCAAGTGCCAGGGTTGGTTGTGAAGCACGCCTGACATAGCTCAGAGTTTCTGTAGTAATTTTTACACCCAGGTATTGGTCGGACCTCGAACAGATGGAAAAATCATGGGCGGCGAAATATCGACCTGTCTGATGGAGTCGCTTGTCCGCGTTGGTGCACAACAGATGGCGGGTACGAATGCTAGCTTTCCGAAGTTCGACTTGCCAGGAAGGGCTTCTGTGTTTTGCGGATATGTCAAAGCCCGGACCATGGCAGCTGATGTCTTGCAAGCGACTACGTTGCTTCATCAGAGATTGTTGTGGCGAGGTGCAAGACTAGCACAGCAGGCTTTGCTGAGGATGAAGGCACTCCTGTTTTTGTGCATACATCGTTTATTCCAGAGAGCATCTATTGCAGGACCTCGGAAGCATGAATAGACTGTTGGCAGCTCAGCAAACAGCAAGCAATACTTTTTTCCATCCTCGGCGAAGCACAGGTCGCGGTTCCCGGAGGAGGTGGAGCAGGGCTACCTGGGTTTGGGCCTTGGTTTGCAAGATGTGAATCTGCGTGTTGCTCAGGGCATGAAGCCGAGGCTTTAGCTGTCGAGGACGTGTTGCCTGGCTGGACTCGGCCACAGACCTGGACCAGGAAGTGATGCAGTTCTCAGGCCAGGTTCAGTCCAACAGAATGCGATCGGCAGAGAGCAGGATCCAGCCTTGAAAAGCAACGATGCCAACCTCTCCTACCTGGCACAGGCCTTTGGTTGTTGTTCTCGGGGGGTCTTATTCCTGAGAGCCGTCGATACACAAATTGCACAAATTGCCCGTCAGTCCATTCAACCATATGCTGGCGACGTGTTGGATGGCCAGCTTGACTCACGGACACCTGGTCTCGCTTTTGGCTCAGCAAGCTTTCCAGGAGGTCTGTTTGCACCGGCTTCGATGTCATCCATACTCGCGTGGAGACAAGGTGTGCCTCACCATCGATGGCGCTACTGATTCCGAGTATCCATGTCCAGAGGTCTGCACAGATCAGTCCTGCATGTTCACTGAATCGTTCAAACGCCGCAGGCCAACGACGAGTCTCTGGGGACTTTTCTGCAAACTTGGAGGCCGCTGCTTCCATGACAGGTTGGTGCGGTTGAGCTCGTCGTGCATGATGTTCAGGCGCAGCTTGGTCAGAGCTGTGCATTTCATGGGGTACCAGTCTTAGATTCAGACAATATCTCGGAAACTTCCATCATAGTTTCATTGGTAGACCTGGAAGACCTGGAGTCTCTCTGAGGCCCTTTCCGTCCGAAGTGGAGCTGGATGCACGCGAAACGCCCAAAGCTGGCAAGGCTTCCTTGGGTTCTCACAAGCACTCCGTTGAAGACATGGGCTTCGTGGAAGGTTCCCGGTTTGATTGAGAACATGAAGATCACAGCTGCACCAAACACGGTGCTGCTTGCACCCCAGGGTCTGTCTTGCTGAGCTTGCAAAGTGCTTTAGTATCAGTCTGCCAGATCGGTGAGGTTGTTCAGACCCGATGTCTACGACTACACCTGTGATCTGACATGTTTGGGTCAGTTCAGGAAATAGTTCAGGGCAGTTTCGAGCGGAAGGACGGACAGTGGTTAAGAGAGGTTTGGGATGGCCCTCGCCCGAATTGGTGGATGTAGGTCCACATCTTGACGTGGATCTTCTGCTCGGATGATTCTGCGGGCTACGAAGCGACGCCGGGGAGGGGGTACTTGTGCTTTTCGCTAAGAGCAGTGCAACTACCTCCACTGCATTTCTTGGGAGCGACAACACAGGAGAAGGGGCATGGAGATCTATCAGGCTAACCGTGGCAGGATTTTGCTGGCATGATGTCTGCCAGGTGCAGCGCCAAAGGACACATTGATGCTGATCACAAACTTCCTGGCTGCCGTACCCGATATGGTAAGCCCAACTTCTTGTAGAATGACGTATCGTCACTCTGGCTGCGTCGAGGTCTTCGGTGATATCCAGGGGGACACAGACTGGCTACTGAAAGAGGAGGGTCCCCCTCCTCCGGTTGGCAGTGAGCATATCCATGTGCGACGCTTGATTTCTTGTGAGTCCTCCATTGATGGAACACGTCGTATGCTCTTCGTCGACCCTGGTTTCTTGCACTGAACATGCTCCGGGATGAGGTCATGAACACGGTTGCCCGCCTGCCTGGCAACTGTGACAGCAAGGGGCTTGTGAGAAGCTTCATGGTTCTGTGGCACGAAGTTTGGTGAGTAAATCCAACGTGTGTAGCTGTTCTGCGGATAAATCAGGCCGCCTTTGCTTCAATCAATGCAAGATTCGGAACTCTTACCAAACACCCAGGGAAATCGAAGTAACAAGTGTGACACTCAACAGCCACAAGTTGTGAAAATCATACTTAAGACCCTCGGGGCAAGGTTGAATGCACTGACAGCAGAGCAGACTTGCAATGAATCTGCAGATGTGTGCCGCCCACAGTAGGCCAACCTGTGATTGTACGACTAGACAGGTATGGAGGGGGCCAGGATCCGGGGTCGACAGCTGTGCGTGCCGGAAGCTCCTGGGATTTGTGAAACTTTCGGGCTGCAGTTTTTGAGGCGTTAAACTTCGAAGCGTTCGATCTGGTCTATTAAAGTCAAAGCATTCCATCTTGCTCTCAAGCTCTTGAACTCGAGCCCCTCAAGCTTTTAAACTGGAGCCCGGCGCCGTCGTGTGGAGCCACACCGAAGGGGCGCGGTCCACGTTGTCGCGGCTTGAAGCTTTCGCTCTCAACTTCCCATAAGCCCAAAGCCTTAAAATGCTGAACAATCGAACTTTCCTACGTTTTTCGAATTCCGACTCTGGCATTGGAACTTTTCGAGCTTTCAAGCTCTGCACTCGTGCGGTCCACATTGATAACTTGACAGTTCAATTTTGAAAATAAAGATACTCGTGACACCTACTACCAATGTGCTTTCACAGCCACCAGCACCGCCAACAAGCCCAGCAGCAACAGGGACAACGTCAAGAACCCTGCAGAAACAGTAGCAGTAAGAATAGCACAAACACTCACGGTAGCTCTGTCCGTGCAAAGAGCACCCTCCCGGCACTACGCGGCTCCCTCCTCTTGCCCTCAAGTAGAGCTTGACCGCTGCAGCATTCTGTGGATTCCGCCTCTCGGGGTGGAGGGAGAAAGACGCAAGCAACAACTTTCGAGGCCAGTGGCACAACTGGGCCGCCTTGAAGTCTGGCACAGACACCATCATTCAGATCCCGATTACACGTCTCGATCTTAGTACGTCTCATTGTGTCCAAGACTCTCATGCCATCTTGCGCTTCTGAAGGCTGGGATGTCAGCGTGTACTGGACTCCAGATGAGAATGTCTTTGAATCCTGGCAGACGACGTGCATGCCTTAGCAGCCTGTGCAGGCATATAGTGGATTTTGGCTTGAAGATCTGATCTAAGGCTCAGCATAGCCTTAAACCCCTGAACCCTAAAGCCTCTTTGCGTGCCTTCCTCGTGTGTTTTCTTTTTTCTTCTTCTTCTTCCTTGTCTTTCTTCGCTCGACTGCCTACAGGGATTCCAACTTAGAGGCGATGATTCCCAATACTATAAGGGCTACAATAAGGGCTACTATGAGGGCTCTATAAGAGCTACTATGAGGGCTGCAATAAGGGTTCTACAACCACTATGAGACTTCTATAAGAGCTACTGGAAAGGCTACTACAACGGTTCTAGAACAGCTACTATAAGGGCTGCTAAAAGACTTCTAAAAGAGCACCCTCAACCCTAAGCTATAAGGTTGTGGTTTGGGTCTCTACATTTTGGAGTCACTGGCTCGTGTGGTTCAGGGTCTACAACCTTTGAAAAGAAAGCGTCATACCCGAAAGCACGCCGACAATAATACGAGCCAGTGAACTTTTGACCTCTGAAAGCGTTGAGATCAAGACTACGGCCCTACGAACCCTTACAATACCCTAACTTACGTAAAAAGTGCAAAACTCCAGGAATCCCTTATGAAACTCTCCTAAAAAGCAGGTGGAACCCTCACAGAAATCATGAACTACCCTCGTCTCCAACACGTATAGGCCCCCTTGGCACCTTTATAGAACCCGACACCGAAAAAACTAAACTTTCTAGAACCCTGAAGGAACCTCTTTGGTTTGAGGCTTAGCTTACGGAACCTATTAAAGACCCCTCTCGTAACACCATGACAGATCCCTTGTTTTACACCCTGTCGAAACCCTTATGCGATTCCCCGAACCACCCTAAACCCTGAAACCTACACTCTACCCTTTTAACCCTTAGAACCCTTAACCAATACCTATAAACCCTAAACTCTCGTATCTCTTGCAAACCCTTATAACCCGTATAACGGTTATAACCCTTTCCATGCCCGACTGAAGTGCGCTTCCGGGCCCTATGAAGCCCTCTGAAACGCTTGCAAAACTCTCGCGTGACTATAAACCCTAAACCCTACGTCCCTCGACAGCTCCAGCCAGGAAACCTGCTGAGAGTCTGAAACTGGGAGACACAGAGTTGAAACTCACAGAACCTTTTTGGAAGTCCTGTAGCTTGCTTTGCTTAGGACTCTTAGGGGCTCATCAGCTTAAAGTCCGGAGTGCAGAATCCAAAGTTGAGATCATGGCTGAGTGTCTAAAGATGTTTTCCATCCTCCATTCTCGGCTTACTATGAAAGCTGCGAAAGAAGATACCTAACCCCTAAACAGACTAGGATTTCGGTGTCTTGTGGTCTTAGGGAACGTTAAGGTATAATGCACATGCATTACCCACATCTTTCAAACCTAAATTCCTGAACCTTAAATCCAAGACCTAAAGCCCTTTACCTTCAACCTTAACCGCCAACACCACATGAGTCGGAAGCGACATGTCTATTGAAAGTTTTCTGCACGCGGCCTGAACCGTTGCAGGGTGTCGTTGAGCGGGTAGACGTAGGCTGAGACATTCTACAATGCGGGGCAAGCAGCAGCATCTTCGCAGTGGATGAGTAGGTTTAGTCGAAGACGGGCTGCCGAGATAGCTTCCTCAGTGTCTGTCCCATAAACACAAGTTTAGCATCATCATCTTTTCCTGTTGCATGAGCAGAGTATGTGCATCACGAGGACCCGCCACCAGTCCTACTGCGAGGGTGCCGAGTTTTTCGACAATCGATACTTCGAGATCTCCAACAATGAGGTTGCAGTAAAGTTTTGAGGGTTGAGTTTTGCTGGCTTGAACACGAGCTGGGTTTGCACGAACAGGCCAACTCCATGGACCCTGTTCAGCGGCTGGTTCTGGAATGCCTGTTACACAGCCAAGGAAGAAAAATCAGCTTTGCGAGGGCGCTTGGGCTTTGTGGTTCGCCTTGAGGCGGTGCCCAGAGCATGGCTATGGTCGGCTTGACGAAGAAGGTCGGATTGTTTGATCCGTGCTGGGACTTCGTGCAAGCAGACGGTGAAACGAGGAGTGTAATCGAAAATCCACGCACGCCGGTTTCTGCGTGGGCAACGACAAGCTCGCATGTTGCTCAGTCACCGTCGGTGCTTCGGATACTGGCAAGCGCGATCTGAGTGCCGAGGACTGGATGACTTGCGATAAGGAGGTCGTCCCTTCGGGGACCAGCACGGCCCTGGTCCAAGCGGCAGCGAGTCTCTTGTGGCAGCTGCTCAAAGCAACTGCACCATTATCTTACAAGGTCTTGGCGATCATTGCAAATCGCTTCAGCTTCGTTTTCAACCTCAAAGGTCTGCAACTAAGAAGTTTGGTTGAGATGAGAGAGACGTGCTTGTTCCTGCCGAGGTCCGAACTTCGTCTGCGACACTGCATGCTCAGCTTCCCTGACGTCGACGCCAGAACCCCGAAAGCTTATGACGAGACTGCTTGCAGTTTGCTGGAAACAGCCTACAGGCACTGCGCCAGATTCATGATCAGCCGCAAGCTCAGCTGAGCAAGTCCACAGGACGAGTGTATCCCTGCCTGGTGTTGCAAGTCTCGGCATGGGCTTGCATAGGCAATCAGAAGTTCGATCCACTGGATTTCTTCATTTCGATGGGTGCTCGGCACTGAAGCAGTCCGAGAATTCTGAGGAAGACGAATCTTTCTGGTACGCGGACTTAGTTTATTTTGTGCAGGTGCCCACTTGTGCCTCTCTCCTGGCCCATTCATCGGCTGCTCGCAGTCCCACATGCCGAGCACCAAGCAAAAGGAGTCGATGTTCGATGGAGTATCGGCAACGCGTTGTGCAATCCAAGGTCTAGTCCGAAGGGACGCTGCTTCACCTTTAACTCATCTGCAGATGGAGCGGAACCCAGTAGACCGACCTACAAACCTGCTGAGTTGGTGTCGCACGCAGTCTCTTGAAGCACCGACCTACCAATGCAGCTCTGTCTGTGTGTGTGTGTGTGGGTGTGTGTGCGCGTGCATGCGTGCCCTGAGTTGTGTTGTGCCACATCGTCTGTCAGCTGTGCATTCGGCACTGCGAAGCTGACAGGATATCTGCGAGGAGAGGGAGTCAGTGCCGACCTTTGTTCAATGTCGTTGCGATCCAAAAGGTCCTCGATTGTTTGCCATTAGGTGGCTTCATGATGAAATGGGGTGCCTACACGCCTGAGCATAGCATGGGCATCCTCCGATCCACGGGATGCGGACAGGAGCGCAGTGGGAGAGAAAAAGGGGGTGATGGAAAAAGGTCCTCATCCAGTCATAGACTAGGGATCTCAGTGCTCGAGGTCCTTAGCATGGTTACACAAGCAACAAAAAACGATCGTGTTGCATCAGGACGGCCGCAGTGCATCGCTGACAGCTCCAAATGGACCGGCACAAGAAGAGCTGGTTGCAAGGGTATTGTCCCAAGACAACGCGATCCGATTAAGCTGGATTAGCAAGCTGTAGGTGGATGCGGCTTGTGCGTCTTTGGACGAAGCTGTCAAGTTGAGGCCATTAAGGAAGCCTTGATGACTCCACCCGAATCCACGGTGCTGCGCTTGTCCGGTTCACTGCACATGTGGTGCTGTGATTTGTGGAAGCTCTCAGGCTTGGGAGTGCCATGGTCATTTCCTCGGCAACGCATGCATTGATATCACAGAGCCATCGCTACGAAGTCATGATTCGTCTCAGCACTTAGCTGCCCAAGTCCAGCTCCAAGCCAGCCTCAACCTGACATACTCGTGCATTTTCCTGAGCGTGCCTGGTTCCCGAATCATACAGCCAGGACGAAGGCATTACTGTTGCCTCGAGTGAAGAAAAGTATGGAATGCGGGATTTGGGCCCCTGTTGGGTGGGAGTTTTACCTGGCCCCCGGCCACGAGCCGATGCACAGCGACAACCAGCATGTTGCTCTGGTGGTTGTGAGAGTGGGAGACAGTGGATTGTTGAGCAGTTTTATCAGTGTCCTACACATCGTGAGAGAGCGCTTCTCATTTCTCATAGTTTGGGCTTTGAATCGTTGTAGTGCCACACCCGCTCTCTGACTTGGGTCGACCCGGATACCAAAAGTCCATCCGGAATGCTACGCGGCCACGGTTGAGACTCTTAAGTCAGATGCTTTCGCGTCGTTGTTGCTGCGTGCACAGCTGTCCGAGCTTCGTCGAGCCGGCGACATGCTTCAAGCCCGATTTGTGGCTTCCAATGGCTTGTCGGGCCGCAAGAATTACACGTTGTTTCCGACCGGCACGTTCGCGAGATTTCTGGAGTGAGTGGACCAGATCAACCAGTGACCAGGAATGACATACCTCGTGGCGACTTAAGCGATCCACTTCAAAGTTTCCGGGTGGCGCAACAGCTGTGCAGAGACACAACGTGCGTCTCGTAGCAGCGTGGCACAACATAGCGCTGCGATGGCCTTTATCCGACTGCAAAGGGGGCCTAACGTAAAGCCCTCCCATTGTGGCGCACGACGATGGCCGCCCGAGGCTTCATTTCAAGGATGGCTTGGTTCATTGGGTTCCCAGGCACCCTGAAGCACACATCTCCACTGTGTGGCTCGCCCCGCATGTGCCAGATATCTGGTTGAAGCTGGTTCTGTGCTTCTGTTCAGGGTAACTGGTCCGATGCCTGCTCGCTGTTGTTGACACTGCTAGAGTTGTGGGTCAGACAAGAAGTATGGGTACGGTGCGCATCCCCGACCCCATCAGCAGCTTAATTGTGAATACTGGCTCGAACCAGCCATAAATATAGAGTTCCACAGCAGGTGCTGCGACATGTTTGATGATATTAACATGCAATCCATCGTGATTTAGGCTCTTGTTGCCTAAGGTACGGGCACCTCACTCGGTGATCCAATCGAGGTTCGGAACCAGACATGTGGGGACACGCACCGGACCTCCGCAAGCGAACCGCAGGTCGGAGCTGTGCGCAAGGTCCAGATCAGAACACCGCGCTCGGAGCCGTCACGCTGCCGACTTGATGCCCTCTTTAGACTCGCTGCGGAAGCAAAGTCACCAGCATGGCAGGCTCATGATAGGATCGGCAAAGACAAATATTGGACACTTAGAAGGCGGCGCCGCGCGGCACTTAGTGTATTGACACTGCAGTGCAGGGGAGAAGTCCCAAAGATTGCCCGGTTTCAGGCTATGGGCGGCATAGTGAAATGCATTCTTCAATGCGTGTGGCCCGGTTTGACAAAGGAGCGGACCAGCCGGCCATGACTTGCAGCTGAGGCAGAAGTGCGAAGTGCTGTCCAACACAGCCGCACCGTCATGCTTACTCTGAGGGAGCTACCTTGAATCTCGCAGATTCAATAAAGAAGGGGCTTCGCATGGCATGCCGAATGCCAGGCATCTTCGGACGCTGAATCCGCACTTGGAGCATGCCAAGTTCGAGGCGCACTTTGAGACGGAACCGGCAGCCTTCGCTGGTCACCCAGAGTTGCGAACGTCACATCGTCCGCAACGAAAGCATGTTTGCGCCTCCATAAAGCATTGGCGATGGCCGGGAGTAAGTTTGCTGCATGTCCCTCTGACGGAGGTTGCTGTAGTGCGGCACTTTGTTGCCCCTCTCGTCAGCTCTCGACTACTCTGGTTCTTGGGACGCAGTGCGCCAAAAAGTTGAAGCTGCCCTAGAAGTGGGGCTCTAAACTAAGTCGCAAGCTCTCATTCGATGTCCCGGTGGCAAATCCGAAGCTGCATCCTGTCCCAAAGTGCTACGTAGACAGCAAGCCTACCTTTCAAACCCACATCTGCAAACGTGCGCAGAAAGCTCTCGAACACAGAAATTCCAAAAGCCCCGACTCATGAAACTTTTCAAAGCCCCGAGCCCGAGCCCCAAACCTCTCCACCCGAGCCGAGATTTATGCATTGAAACTGTGGAGCCGTGGAACCTTTAAAGAATCCCTCTTTCCCTGGGGAAGGCCAGGGCTCAAAGAACTCGCAAACGGGATGGCAAACTAACTTTGGAATGCTTGGATGTGCCTGGGTCGGAAGGCCCAAAACAACGATGATCTAGCATGTTCGGGATTGCATTCGTTGTATTTTGTTGTTGGAAGCTTCTTTCTTTTTGCTTGTCGATTTCCGCCGTTTGTGCAATTGAACTTCAGGTTTATCTTTGTTCTTGTCTTCATGTGGTTTAATGCTTGCCGTCGTTGCTGCTTGCTTTCTGATCCTTCCCTTGCTTCCGCGCAGACGTGTGCAGCTGGTTGCGTGTTTCTTTTTTTGTTTAACTATTTCCCAGCGTGTGCATTCAATGGCTTTGCTGCTATCCGCTTACTGCGTTCTACGGCTTTTGCTTTTACTTTTTGTATATCGTTTGTTTTTCTGCTTTCTGCCATCTGCTGAATCGCTGCAAGTTTTCTGTTGCTTTGTTGCATGCGTTTCTTTCTGTCGCTGCGGCTTCTGCCGCCTTTGCTTCTTGCGCTTCGCTTTGCTGCCTTCAGCAGTAGTTGCTTTTTGCGCATTGAATTTGCAAGTGGGGAAGGGGTGGTTGCCCCCTCCACATCGCTCTGAAGCAAAACGATTGTACTCAAGTGAATCCTTTCCAGGCCGGTCATGTGACCTCGAGCATTGCGTTTGTTAGTGGAGGGAGGCTGCCCCACCCCCCACCCCCCCCCCNCCCCCCCCCCCCCCCCCCCCCCTACGGCCGAGAACCCTGCCCACTTTTTCAGCCTTGCAGAGCTTGCCGTGAAGCACCTCATCCCGTCGATGGTCGGCTTTAAAAGCTTCAGAGATGTGATCAACGGCCATCGCTTTATGAGGAGGTGTGTTTGAGGAAAGTGATCCAACTGCCACCGGGCTGGTTGAACACATGTGCTTACCCTTGATCGCTGGATTCTGGATGAACTGCCGTCGCCTGAAGAGGGGGAGAGTTGAAGAAAGCGCAATCGACAGCCATCGCCTGAGCCCGATTGTTGAAGCCCTGCAACACTGGCTATTAAGGAACTGGGGGGTGGGTCAAGGAGATGTGATCAACCGCAATCGCCTAATCAGGGGACGGGTTTTAAGAAAGGTGTTGCATAATGTGGTCAACCGCCATCGCATAATTGGGGGCGGAAGCAAGAGATGCCTTCAACCGCCATCGCCCAATGAGGAGCTATGGTCAATCGCACGTGCTGGCGGGATTAAGACCACATCGAGGACTCCGAGATGCTTCATTCCGTGACCCTGCAAGGATTTGAGGTGGTGTGAGCATCACAGCATCACCCTCCAAAATCATTGCCTCCAGCGTTTTGAAGGCACCACCTTTCAAAACGTTCCTTCCGCGTACCGGCGGGATTTGGAATCCAGCCGGACGAGCATGAGGAGCCTCAGAGCCTGTCCTTGCGACTTGAAAGCACCACCACCAATTTCCTTCCCGCTGTGTTGGCGGGACTTGGAGGTGGACGACCACACGGACAGGCCAGCGACGCCTAAGAGTGTGGCCCTGCGGGGACTTTGGACATTTCGAGCGTTTCGAGGACAAAAATCAGGCAGCAATGGTTGAATTGGGCCGAGCGTGGTTGCGCGCCACAGCGGGAGCTGCTGAGCAATAGCCAACAGTAAAAGACTAAGAAAACTCGACAAATTTTAAATTGATTCTCGAACCATTGGAAACCCTACAAGGGATGGCTCCGAAAGGCAGTCCGGAAGGCTGCTTTGAGATGCATGAAATACCAAGGGCGATCACGAGCCGTGCGCCAACTACTAACTTCTAGCTGCCAACTACCAACTATCAACTCCTAGCATTCGCCAGGTGCAGATGCTTGGGTCAGTTTTATGCTTGGGTCATTTTTCAGGAAGTTTGCGATGGTGCACAGCTGTAAGACGCAGCGCAGGCCCACAAGCTCTGATTCAGAATCCGTCTGGTGAACCTTACCGTTTAGCAGTGAACAGCTATGCGCGGGCCTGTTTTGCTCGTGATGCATCTGTCGGGCGAGGCCAAGTCGGAAAGGCAAAAGTTAGGCTTAGGTGCTTTTGGGGGACTCTGCTGTTGTGACAAGAAGCGCAGCTGAAGTCTGCACCTGTCTGTACTTGACTCGACAAGGCCACGAATCAGGGCAACTCCCAAGTTTCCTCCTTTGGATTTGGCAACGCTGACATGTCATTAGCCTGCAGATTGTGCCTTGGTGGCTTGATGTCTCATCCAAATTGCCAGGTGGTACCAATGCGCATGGTGTCTTCTGGGGTATGAATGTCAGCATCAAGGAGGATAGCCACCATTGTTCACATGTTGGTGCACACAGACAGAAAAGCATGCTGCATCCAGAAGCTGTCGCATGCTGTCTGGTCGCTTGACCTCAAATTGACTCATGCCTGTGTCTTTCCATGGAGCACAGTCTGCCAAGACGCAGTCAGATTGACGTTGTTCAACAGCATGCTTGCATGGAGTTCAGAGAAGACTGTTGCATGTCGAGGATGTGGAGAAAGTTTGGATGAAAAAGCTGCTCTCAAGACCACCCCCTGAAGTCCGACCAATGGGCGCCACACTTATGCACGTACAGCTCGTCAAAATTGGGAACAACCCGTCTCATGACCAAAGGCCTTGACTTCGACAAGTGGGAAGCCGATTTCCCAGACACGCGAATGGTTCGAAAGGGGGCCAAGTCTTGAACTGAGTCCGGAGTGCATCCCGGCTCCGCCATTTCACTTTGCTGTCCAAGCAGTCCAGTTTCCCATAAGGTTCAGCCTCAGCATGGGCCCAGACGAAGGCAACGAACCTTTGAGGCGACACTTGTTTGTCTTGACGCGGCATTCAGGGATCTCTGCTGCGACGGCAGGTGGGACGTAGTGGACGAAAGCCGAGAGATCGAAGTAGACGACATGGAGGCTACTTTTGTGTGGCGCTAAGACAGGCCCGACACAGAAAAAGCGAGCCCGGAATAGCTGGACAGCTGCAGTGAACACTACAGCCGGCAGGACGGCTTTAATGGGACTCCATGGGTAGTGAAAGAGAGTCGAGTGGGAGGGAGATGTATAAGGCTTCTTGTTTGCTTTCTCTTTCTTGGGGCTGCTTGATCTCATGGCCAAGGCAATCACAGGCAATTTCAACAACTGGGATGATGAAGAGGCACGAAGTTGATCCACAGTCGTCATCTTGACGAAGCAAGTCAATTGGGTATAGCAGTCCTGACATGCCATCGAATCCAGCTGTGTGCATGTCCAGGCCATCCCCATGGAAGATGGCGAAGTACCTGGGGTCCATCGCATTACCTTGCAGGCCGCATGAACACGGCCTTGGGCGTCACACCCGCTTCGGCGATGACCAAGTGAAGCCAAGCTTTGAGCAGGTACCAGCCGGTGGAGAATTGCACTTTCACCTTCTCAAGGGTGGAAACGCCAAGCAGATTGTTGGCACCAGCCCTAACGAAAGCTGGCAGAGCAGGAGGAAAGAACAATTTCCGAGTTCCGATCGCTTCCACGAGGTCCTGCTGTTGACGAGTGCACTCGCAAGGCCGGCGAAGGGGCGGGGGGGGGGTGCTGAGTCCAGACATTGTCATGCCTGCACGTGTGCACAGGGTGCCAAGATCATCGGGCCGCAAGAGAATCTAAAGAACAAGTGGGTGGGAAGCTTGGTTTCGTAGCATGAGCTTTAAGAGATGTGGGGGAAGATTGCGACATCTGTCACCCAGGTCATCAACGCGCCGGAAGGCAAAGAGGTGCGAATCGAATTTTTCAGCCGAAACGGCACTGGACTCAGTCAGCGCTGCTTTCTTGATGCGGGGTATTACTCCCACAGGGGTCATCCCAGGTCGACGATCCATACTTTGGATCCTTTCAAAGGGTGACGCGCTACCCCTGGAGTCTGGTGGTGATGATGAGCCGCATGGTTAAACTTAGGAATGCTTCGTGACAGACGTTCCATGCAAGAAGGATCGAGGTCTTGCTTGTCGTCTCAGGTGAGGGAAAGCAGAGTCTGACTCTTCGTCGTAGATGCCGAGATCAAAAAGACCTCCGACAAGTGGTGTACGGCGTGAAGAGTCTTGGCATTCAGCGCAAGCAACTAGTCTCTTGAGAACGCGAGCCTCCTGCAGCAGCCATGGCTGCTAGTGACCAGCAGACATATTCAACGATGGTTGCATCAGACTTTTATAGGTGCCAGAAGTAACGGCTCACTGCTGCTATGAGTACAGGCTAGTGTGACCAAAGACCAGCAGAGTCAGTGAAGCAAGTGTTGAATGAGCCAAGCCCGCTTTCCGGCCTCGCCAAGATTACAACCAAGCTTAGAGGTACAGTCAGTAGGCAACACAACTTGACAACCACTCCCTTCATCTTTCTGCTGTCACTCCTGATTCAGGGTCCGGAGCCGAGGCTAGCCGTTGCTCCTGTCAGGTTTTAGCATGTGCAGCTCGTTGCTCAACTATGTGTCTTGCTATTCATCACCCCATTCTCAAATCCTTTCATCTGCGTCTCGTTTTCTTTCCATTCGTGGCGTTTGCTGCGCGAAGCTGTTTTTTCTGTATGCAGGCCATTGCCATCATTCCTTGTAGGGTTCCGGTTTCGATCAGGGAGGTCCATGACGGCATCGTCCAAAACGTCCGTGCACATAAGAGCTCGTGCAAAACAAGCAGCTAGCGGCACCAGCGGGGGTTTGCCACTCGCCACCGCTACAGCGGGCAGCGCTTCCTTTTCTGGTTTTGGCAGTTTCCAGCTTCAGTGCTTTTCACCTGGTCAAGTTGTGTTGTCTTGACAGCTTTGCTGACTCGCTGGTGTGGAAAGAGCAGTTGTAAGTCGAGGGGCTAGGAGTTCGCTTGTCCGACCAAAGCAACGAACGAAGAGACGAGTGTCAAACGGGCTTGTCAGAGCAGAACAGCCACACAAGCCATGCACCCTGTGTGCCGATGAACAACAGTCAGATCCGATGGCGTCTCCTGTGAAGAAGGATGATGCGAACGGAAAATCCCAGCGGTCTCGATCAAGGTCAAGATCGTCGCAATGGTCACGTGGGAAATCGCCACCAGAGAAGCAAGCGGAAAAAGACACGGAAGCTAAAGATGATGTCCCGAAGACACGGGGCACACCTCGAGCCAAGGCCCCCGATGATCTCCCTGTTGCTGCCTACAAGGAGAAGATTATTGACCTCCTGCTAGAGCATCCGACAATAGTAGTGGTGGGGGAGACTGGATCTGGCAAAACGACCCAGATACCACAGCACCTCTTGGACTCCGAGAAGTTTCATTGCCTGTTCGAGAACAAGCGTGGACTTCGTGTGGCCATCACCCAGCCAAGGCGGGTCGCGGCCGTAGCAATGGCCCGACGCGTGTCGGATGAGCGTGGTACGCGTCTGGGAGATGTGGTAGGCTACTGCATCCGCTTTGAAGACAAGTCAAGCGCGAGCACACGTCTGAGGTATATGACCGACGGCTGTCTGCTCCGTGAATGCCTTGGTGATCCCGATCTTGCGAACTACGATGTTGTCATCTTGGATGAAGCACATGAGCGAAGCTTGCATACTGACGTGCTCTTTGCTCTAATGAAGAGAGCTGTCAGCAACAGGGCGGGTCAGCTTAGAATGCTGGTGACATCCGCAACTCTCGACACTGGAGCGTTCTCCGAGTACTTTGCGTGCCCCGTCCTCGAAGTCCCTGGGCGCAGTTTCTCGGTTGCTTTGCACTACCACCCTGTGTCCAAGACCCAGCGGGTGGAAGCCGCAGTAAACGTTGCGCTGAATCTGCACGTCCGTGAGGGACCCGGCCACATCCTGGTGTTTTTGACAGGAATGGAGGAATGCGAGCAGGCAGTGGGCCTGGCAAACGCGAAACTGCAAAGCATGGTTGAAAGTGGAAAGCAGGTTGCCGACTGTCTCATCGTACCACTCTATGGAATGATGCAATCCGACGACCAGCGGAATGTGTTTGAAGAGGTTCCAGAGGGATGCCGTAAACTTGTTTTCTCGACGAACATTGCCGAAACATCCCTGACAGTGCCGGGAGTGGGCTACGTCGTTGACTGCGGATATTGCAAGCAAAAGAATTTCAATCCCAAGACTGGAATGGAGTCTCTGCAAGTTACTGAAGTCTCACAGGTCCAGGCCAAACAGAGGGCTGGCAGAGCGGGCCGGACACAGCACGGCAAGTGTTTCAGACTGTACTCGGAGGAAACCTTCAATCGCAGCCTGCCGAAGGTCACTGTCCCTGAAATCCTGAGGTCGAATCTTGCGTCCGTGACCTTGCAGATGAAGGCTATGGGTATCGAAGATGTGGTCCGATTTGACTTCATGGAACCACCAGATCGTGTTCGCTTGGTGAAGTCCTTGCGGCTACTTTTTCTCATCGGGGCCCTTGACGAGGATGGTGTCCTCACAGACTTGGGGAGGAGAATGTCGCAGCTGCCTCTTGAACCTCAGTACGGGCGTGTGTTGCTAGCGGCTGCGGAGAGTGGCTGCGTCTCGGAGGCCCTCACGCTGGTGTCGATGTTGAGTTCCGAAGGGGTGTGGTATCGGCCGTCCAAGCACAATGCGGACCAGTGGGAGGAAGCGCGAGCGGCACAGGAACGATTTCTTCATCATCTTGGTGATCACCTCACCTTGGTCCGGGTTTTCACCATGTGGGAAGATGACGGTTGCAGCCCAGAATGGTGCAAAGCCAACTTTCTGCACTTCAGGGCGTTGCGCCAAGCCCGTGATATCCGCGGGCAGTTGTGCGACCAGCTGGAGAAAGTCTCGGAGGCAAGGCCTTGCCTTCAAAGGGAACCCAATCTCTGTTCTCTTCTGATACTTGTAGCGGTTGCCTTATGGTTCCTTGATGGGCAGTTGTGGATGGCATCCAATAGCCACTTGTTTCGAGCTCATCTCTTCAAGCTACGTAGCCACATTCGGAAGCAGTTCACTCACCGTGTCTGGCATCGGTGTGCCGAGGTTTTTTGCACCGTAGCTCTGACTGGCTAGGGCCTAGGGCTAGGGTTCAGGCTGCGAGGCAGACAAGTTGTAGATGCGGCAGTCTACCCATTGCTGGTTGTATGTTGCCTCTTCGGAAAACCACATGAGAAGGTCCTCGTAAATATCTTCTTTGCCCGTTTCAAGCTCCTGCCTGTCAGACTCGGTAAGTCTTCACGGTTACGTCTTTTTCTGCGGACTCCTTAGCTTAAGGCTTAAGGGCTCTTGTTTGCGAAGAGATCTATCTGTTGGAGGCATCTGTGAGGGATGCAGTTCGTGCAGTCCGCAATCGCTACAGAGACCACAGAGACCGTGATCGAGGACGAGGCCAGGCAAAGCTGAAAGGCGGGCGCCGCTTCGCGCCGCTTGCAGAGTCTGCAGGTGGGCCCAAGAACGGCAACAGCGTCGAACAGGTATGGTCTGCAAATTCATCTCTTGTGATGTAGTACGGGGCTTTTAGTTTCCAGGCGTTGCTCGAGTCCTTATGCTGCATCCTCAGCTTGTGAGTGGCAAGCATTTGTGTGGAAGCAGCCGTCATCTACCATCTCCGCGCATTAGGTTCGGGCTTCTTCATGCAAACGGCTCGGATGTGCGGAGCTGGAGGAGGATGGTTGATCGTAGGTGCGGCGCAGAAGTCTTTTCTTGGATGTCTTGGTGAGGCATCAAATCGCATGCTGTCTGGCAGGTGAGAACGTGCTGGTAAAATGCGAAGCTGGCAGCGCCATGGATGGATCTTGTGCAGAGCCCGACACCGAGCTAAATGGAGTCTTAGGATGCACCAGGTGGTTGAGTCTCAACATCATCGCAGCTCTTGCTGGTTCATGGCAGCCAGTATGTGTTCCTTGCGTCGGTCTCACAGCCCGAAGCAGATGCCTTGCAATTCACAAGTCGGCTTTCGCCGATGAGGGCCGACAGCGAAAGCCGCAAGGCACCGTGTTCTGTGGCACCGATCATGACAGCCTTGTACTCATCGTAGGGCCGTAGGGCGCACGGTCGGCTGCTTTGTTCAGGAGGTCTCTGGCACCCACACTGCAAACGAGATATGGCTCGCGTTGGCAAACTGGCATCCCGCAGAAGGGAGGAACACGGATTCCACAACCGGACAAACGGCCGAAGAGGAGGTCCGGCTCGGCCAAGCTTAGTGCGTCGGCTTCCAGCGTCCGGTAGCATTTGCCAAGGGCGTTTCCACCTGCTTTTGTAAACTTTGATTGGCAAGACGAAGCGGAGCATCGAGACTATGGAGACGAAAAGCTTTTAACTTTGGAGTTTAACCTTGGTTCCAGCGTTGCAGATTGGCTCTTTGTACAGCGGTTCTTGATTATCTTCTGGCCACTGTGAAAAGTGGGTGCTTTCCCTTCCTCAATCGGCTTCAGCGGTAATTCGTGAATGACGAGTCTATCATGCTGGAAGTTCCGCTTGTATGCGCAGTCGACGGTTGTACACGTATGGCCGGAGCAGGCGGTTTCGACGTGGGTATCAGAATTCGCCGCAGAGCCGAGTATTGGAGCGTGGATGGGGGCGGCGCCATCAAGCCTTGTCAAAACAAACCTGCTGTTCCTTCTCCTTCAGCGGAACTTTCCGCAGGAGCAGGCAGCACCGACGAACCGGGGTGCATTTTGCGCCTGCCCCGCGCTTGTGTTGGATTCTCCCTCAATTTCAGGGTCGAAAGGAAAGATCTACGAATTTGACCGCGAAAAGGGCACAGCAGCAGCAAGGGAACAGCTTTCTGCAGCCCACAGATTCGACGGTGTCACCGTGTTACATCCTAAGCGCGCTCAAGGCAAGCCATTACAGGCAATAAGCGAAAAGGAATAAACAAAGGCATGCAGGGGCCATAAAAGTCCAGCCAAGTCAAAACGGGTGTAGGTGGACAAGTTGTCCTCATCTTGCCTAAGCGGTTAGCATCGTACCAGGTATGCTGTCACGTGTCTAAGATGACTCGTCCCTTGCACAACATCGAAGTCGGGTTGATTCCGCTTAGGTGGGTGCTCTACACCGACCTGGTCGGAAGCACGGTTGCCAACTGCATGATGCGTTCGACTCTTACTTGTCTGACCTTGAGCGCTTTGAGCATCTTTGAGTACTTTGCTGCTCTGCTCTGCTTTGTGAGTTTGAGGCACCGTGTCAGCTGTGGCTCACAAGTGGTTGCAGTCCTGGCCTCGGCGAGCGTGCTATCACCAGAGCAATGCAATCCCAGTTCGGCGGGCAGCGACGGCCGCTGGAACCTTCTCGTCCATTTCGCACTCCGTGTCCTGACTTGTGAGTCGTAGGCAGTACCTGTGACGGCCAAAAGTTTCGAAGACCAGTGGAGGCCCTTGCTGCCAAAGCTCGTCGAGGTGGACCTGAAGCGATTGGCCGAGACGCTCAGAATCAGAAGCTAGCGACACTGTGCCCGTGCGCTCCTACAAGCTTGGCCAGCGCAGGTGGGCATCGAGAAGAAGACTTCCAGGCAGGAGAAGGCAGGCAGCCTGCAACTTGTCGAGATTTCACGAGAAGTGCACCCGTTTGGCAGGAGGATGCACCCAAGGACTTTCCGCCTTTGATTGCAGCTTTCGTGCTGCTAGTAAGTCTTCTAGCATGCCATGCTGGCATATCCTAGCTTCAGGATGCAGCTCAGATTGCCAAGGAGCGCGAAGTGAAGGCAGTTGCAGATGCTAGCAGAAGTTGGACGGGGAATCAACCTGCCGCCAGGTCGGAAGTGCCCGTGAGCGGTATCTGGCACGCAAGAACAAGCCTGCTAAGTAGTGCTAGAGCTCCGGTGATCAATGAATCAAGCCGGCCGTGGCACCAGCGAAAGAATACAGTGGTATCCCTGCAGTTTTGTAGACGGTATTTCGCGGAAAGATGCTCATGGCAAAAGCACAGAATGCCGACCAGACGATTGAGTTAGCGAGACCGAGACAACGCAGACACAAGCGATTGCAAGCGCAGGAGGGGTTTTTGACAGAGGCAGAGCGGCAGACTTGGGATACATGGCCGCACTCTGACATGCTTGAACCTACTGCTAGTGATTGGCGCGCGCACACACACACAGACACCTCGGAAGCGGCATGCGCCAAAGCGCCGTGGCCGTGGTGAGGTGCAGTCGGAGCTTAGCTTTCTCTGTAAGTGGATTTTTGTTCTCTCTATCTCTCTTTCTCTCGCTTTCTTTCTCATTCTCTCTCTCGCTCATTCTCCTTTCGCGTGCTGGAGCGCGGCCGCGTGCCCCGTCGGAGGCGCCTGGCTCGGCCGGCGAGGCCGAGGCCGGGGCCCGAAACAAACGAGCCGCAGTCGCCGCAGTCTGCGTCTGCGAATGCGCCCCGAATGCTTGGCGCGGCGGAACGCTTTGGCGCGGAGCCGCGGAGGTGGATGGTGACGGCACCGACCTCCTTCCGGGAATCGCAGGCGTCCATTGGTGCCCCTGTCTACATCTTGCCTGTTTGGGGAAGCCAGGAGCAGATAAGCCTGAGCGAAAGGCAGGAGGCTGGCCTGCTAGATCTAGCAGCGCAGCGATGCTGATTGAGCATCTGTCCGACCTGTCACATGGGTGTGCGTGACCTGCAGTTTGTGAACCGGCGTGTGGCCGTGGCAGTTGATGAGAAGGGGCTCCTCATGCCGATGCGAGGCCTTCTTGCTTGAGCGCCTGCCTCGTGCTTGGAACGAGGAGACAGCGTCGGGCGTCGGTGCAGATTTGACAAGGGCCGTCTTGCTCTGCATTTTAGGGAAAAGTGTCCAGGAGCATGTGCGAGATGCGTTGAGCAGCTGCGGGCAAGACTTAGGAGACACATGGCCTCTGACTTAGGTATTCATGTTGTTCCGCATTGCTCTTCTGTGAACTTTTTTGCATGGTGGATGTGTTTGAGGCGCAGCAAAATCTTGCTGATGCGGTCTCGTTTGGGCACGTCGATGGGGCGAGCTCTTGTCGCCTCGTCAACTCACATTCCCGATGTTGTCAAGGCCGGCCCAGCTTTGTCAGAAAGGAGCTTCGTGCTGAACAATTTGGTTTGTTGAAGGAGCTTCCCTGGGGAACGATATACCGTCCCATGGACAGGTCAGACATCGAGGCTGGTTGGCAGCAGGACAAGGGATCGGCGCTGTGAGTCTCCCAACGGTGCGTCGCGGAAGGCCTTCGTGGAGCAGTGTGAGCGGTTCGTGCATCTCAGCGAGGCGCTGCGGTTCGATTTCAACTTCGTGTCGCTTGTGCCAATTCCTGCAGGACTTGAGACGTATCGCTGCGCCAGAAAGTTTCTTGCGAGTTCTCACCATCACCGAGGCGAGAAGTAAGTATGCTCGGTGGACTTATGGTCAGTTCACCACGACACGGTCTGGTCAAGAAGATGCCACTATATCCAACTCAAGTTTTTTGTTGAGCGGGCTGTTTTGAGTAGTTGCCCAGGTAGTTGTTATTGTTCAGCCACGGATTTAACAGTAACTTCTGTGCCTTATCCGTTCGCTCGCATTGAATAGGAAGTACTCCCTGTGACTCTAGCCTCCGTTTCTGCTTCAGTGGGTCATTAAGTGTTTCTGCTCTGTCAGTTCCATGCCTTTTATACGCAGCTGAAACTGCATGTCATCCATTGACACGTTTCGCCCTCTGTGTTGTAGGCATAGCTTCCAATACCTACAGCTGCTTGTACATCATCTGGATCATTGCTTTAGAGCGTGATGACCAGATTCCAAAGGTGGCATTACATGTAGATCATTGAAGCCTCTCCTCAACTCACTGTCTTCGAGTGAGAGGTGCATTTGTCTGCTTCAGTGTTATCTTTTCACTTCGTGATGTCTTCGTGTCAGCTTTCGTGCATTTATGCGGTATGCACAAACAAAATGTGATGAGCTTGCACCAGAAGCTGCCATAGCAGATGGATCGCTTGGAATCGGCGTAGTCATTTTCGGGTTTCGGCTCGGTTTGTTTCTAGGTAGAAAGCTTGACCGTTTCCCTGGATCTCTCTTTTCACCGAGTTTTGTGAGTCCTGGAGCAGCTAAGATGGTCAGCACGGTCAAGAATCTGCGATCATTTCATGAGGCGAATTTCTCAGCTGCCTTGCTCTTCTATCTGGAAAGGCTATGCGGTGTTCATTTTCACTTGCTAGTCCTACTACAATATTGAAGAACACTAACAGTTCAGTATAGAGACCTCACCCAGAGACGTCTGAAAGGAGGCCGTGGCGCTCGGTGCTCTGGAAGTAGCAGTAGTAGTGGCAATGGGACAACTGCGACTACGACTACCACGACTACTAGGACGACGACGACTACCACTAACTGTTACTACGACGACGACTACTATTACTACGACTACCACTACGACGACGACGACTACTACTACCACTTCTACGCTCTTCATTGGATCAATCGCACAGCTGCCCCAACATGGTATGAACTCTGGATGTTGTTTGATCTGCTGATCGGCGCAGTCCGCGGTGTGGCCGAGAATGCGGCTCCCCGCTGGCTGACATGTGTGCATGGTAAATGCACAAACAGGCAGATAAGTATAGTATACACGTATGTATACACATATGTGTGCATGTTTCGAGTACACACTTACATATATGTTATATACATATCTGTAGATATGAGTTTGATACATCTTCATGTTTTTATTCTTCTTGTTCTTCTTCTGCTTGTTGTTGTTGTGGTGGTGGTGCTTGTTGTTATCGTTGTCGTTGTTGTTGTGGTTGTGGATGTGGTTGTTGGTGTGGTTGTGGATGTGGATGTGGATGTGGTGGTTGTGGCTGTTATGGCTGTTGTGGTTGTTGTGGTTGTTGTGGTTGTTGTGGTGGTTGTTGTTGTTATTGTTGACATATACAGACACAGACATACTGTAAAACTTCTTAAGCCTACGCCTAAACACAAACTGTTCTTTTGCTGGTTTCAGTGTATTGCACCTGTACAATTGTGGGGGGTCAGACATTTGGCATGTTGGGTTGCCTTGGGGTGCCGAGGGTGACGTAGTCAGGGTGTGGGGGCTCAGCTGCAGGTTCCGTCAAATTACGGGCGGAAGGACAGTCGGCCTTTCCGTCGTGAGTGTCGAGCCGCGTTGAGCCATCGTGCTGAAAGGACATTGCACATATTCTGAAAGAGCGGTGCAACGTGACGGTAGCACTTGCTGACATAGTTTTCCGTTTCAAGCGGCCAGATCCTCATTTATGGTACAGATGTTTGAGACACGTTGCGACTCCGAAGCTGTCTGCCCTGAGGTGGGGGAGGCAGGCAGACACGTGTTACGTCGTCTGCCCCACGTCAGAAGCTGTCGACCGCTGCGTCCAAGAGATTCAGGCTGCATTCCGCCATTGCTGTGTGTTGCTGTATGCGCTGAGAGCTGATACGAAGCAGGAGCTTGCTGTGCCCAAACGGGTCGCCCATGGTTCGCTTTTCGGAATCGACCTCAAACGTGGTCGAAGTTAGGTTTCAATTTTGAAGCACAGATTCCTGGTAAACAGTAAACCTCTCTGGAGTTGTAAGGAGCTGCTTTCTTGTGGTCCAGTCGTGCAACGCTCTTCCTGAGCGACCCTGCATGCAGCCCAGACTGTGACATGTCCGTTAGGCATCTTTCAGCAAGTTGTCATGCTCACTGCTGCAAGGCCTTAGACTTTCTCCTCCATGCCCTGCCCTCAGCGTGTCTTGTAGTGAAAATGCTTAGGCACAGAAATCTGTGTCGGCCATTGCCAACATCTGTCGACTGGCACAGTAGTGCTCCCATATGGAACGTGGAATCGATGTTCCGGATGCAAGAGATCGGTGTAGTTTTAAGCAAGGCGCACACTAGTATGAGGATGTATGAGGCCTCACGAGTCGTGGGCCCCTCCAAGAATGTTGATAAGTGGAGCACCCTGATTGCAACAGCTCCTCCAAGTTTATTGTCGAAGTATGACGGAGCTTGAAGCGTTCAAACGAGCCACGTACCATCCACATGTCTTCGCTCACGGAAGGGCCGACTCTGGGGATTGCTGTTTGAAAGGACTCCAAGACGTGGGTGTTTACCACCGGATGGCAGGAGGAGCCTGCGCATATGCGCTGAGTCGGAAATGGTGTCAGTGTCTGCGTGCCAGGACATGACGGAGGAAGAGTTCCTCCAGGTGCCATGCCATCATCGCAGAGGTGTTTCGACTTGGTGAGGAGGTAGGCTCTGTCCGAGGTCATGCACCAACTTCGGTTTTATCCAGTCGCCCTCCCAGCCTTTCTCAAAACTGAGTCCAGCCATGACAACAATACCACCAGGTCCGTGCAGTTCGCCATCCCATCGTAGCTGACAATTCCAGCTCTTTCTTCGTGAAGCCAGCACCTTGAGAACCTTTTGCTTCAGATCTGAATGGAATGATTTCCATCTGGGCCGAGGTTCGAGCAAATGGAGGGCTTCAGCGGCGCGAAGCGGGTCACACGACTGCAATTCCGAGTAGTCCTGGGGCCTGGGCTGTTCTGTGTGCCTGATCATGGACCAGCAAGGCCATGATGCGACTGCGACGCTTGAAATGGCTTCATTGCTCAGCTTTCGGTGTCTGGAGTCAGCAGCTGCCATGCAGTGGGGCACTCTGGGCTATTGAACTCCAGGCGTTGGAGGATCAAGCAGGCGGTCCCTTTTTTTGCATATCCACGTCGCATCGACGTTCACCGTGCAGGACAGGAGCTTGACTTGCGGTTCTACTTCGCATGTTGATCGGCTGGCGAGGAGAATATCGGCATGAAGATGAATTGAGCGACGATGACTCTGACATTGACGAGCCTGTGCACTACTGACGAAAAAAGCATGCACTGTCATGTTTTGCTTCTGCGGTTGTTTCGATCAAGATTTGGGTTGGGATATCCAGGCAACTCTCCGTTCCGCATGAGCTGTTCCATCACAGCAGCAACATCGAAAGCCTTCTGTTTCTCCTCGATCGTTGATAAGTTGTCACGTCCTCGGCTTCCCTGCCGCTTAAGATCTTTGCTCACTCTCGCTGAAGAGTTAACTTTGCCAGATCGTCGATTCAGGGTTCCGTGAGGATGATGTCTGACCATGATCATTCGCACTAGCAACAGACACGCATCATGTTGTGTCTTGAATTGAACTTCATCGTTCCTGTACCGAATGTGCGTCCGAATAGCGAAAGCCAAGCTTCTTGTAATGTTGCAAGGCCTGTGTAGTCGGACTCGAAGCCTCAAGCCTTAGTCACTTAGAGCTTGAGGAGACAGTTCCGTACGCAGGAAGCAGCCAGAAGCAAGAAATGCATGGGATCCCTCGAATGCGTATGGTTTTCCACACGGCATTGCACAAGCTAATTTGCCGTGAATGTTTCTTGTGTCACTCGATGAAATGAGTTGTTGAAGTTTTCGCATGCAGCAAGAATCTTGTAGTGCATTAACAGAAAAAGTTTGTTCGATGCCTTCATTCAAAGGCCAAACCTAAAGAACAGCTTCATCAATGCTCGTACAAAGTCAGTACCATATTATGTACTTCAGCCATCATTCTTATGCCATTGATTTTTGTGAGCCGGTGCCCTACTACCCGATGGCAGGTTGAAGGATTCAGTTTTAAGTCCATTTGTTTGTCACTGACCCACTGGCTTAAGCTCTTGACCTCCAGCCGACCCAGCCGACCCGTTTGAATGAGCCGAGCATATGGACGAAATTAGCAGCTGAATTGCTGTCAAGGTGTGCCACTGCTGACCAAACAAAGGGAACAAGCCGGCAATTTAAGAGCCTCCGGCTCAAGCCGCCGACCCCGTAGGAGTCAGAGAAAGGGCGATAGCGGAGGGAGTAAGTCTATGCCAGCTCCGTCGCTTCCGGGACGCCCTCCGGGCTTTTA
>BGNK01004088.1:10046-55140 GCA_003297005.1 Symbiodinium sp. clade A Y106
TCCACGAGAAGACCCTTCATTCTAGGAAGCCTTTATAGGAACACCCTTTAAAAGGAAACCCCAAAGCCCTAAACCTTTCCACGAGAAGACCCTTCATTCTAGGAAGCCTTTATAGGAACCCCCTTTTAAGGGAACCTCAAAGGCACCCCTATGCCCTGGATCTCAGGCTGACGCCTATCGGCGCCTCCTTCATTGGCGAGGCTCTGGATTCGAAGGCCCGGGACACAGGGGCTGTGGTGATCTATAGGGTTTAGGGTTATGGGTTAGGGTTCGGGGTTTAGGGTTTAGGCATTTAGGGTTTAGGGTTTAGGGCCAAAGTTTACGGGGCTTCCTTCAAGGTTTCTAGAAGGGCTCCTTTACGGTTTCTGCAAGGGTTCGCTTGAGGTTTCTATGAGGGTTCCCTCAAATCTGTAAGGATTTTGAAGTTAGGGTTTCGGGATTTTTCTCTAGAAGTCGGAATGATTCCAATATCATTCCTTAGAGAAGTTCCATTTTTACAACTATACTGCAATACTGCCCAACACCGAAATCTAACGATTGAGGCCCCAATAAGGCTGTCAAAGGGTGCTGGAGGCGTTTGCAGAGTTCTGTAGAGTTTTAGGGTTTGCAGGCTTCCGTATGGGTTTTGCAATAATCAAGGGATGTGTAGCTCTTCTTCAACTGGATTTTGACAGTTTTTTTTTACGGTCTTATAGAGTTTTCAGGCTGCTTGGGGGGCTTTTATAGGAGTTGTACAGGGTTTTTGTAGGGTTTCACGCGGCATACGGTTTTGTAGGGCCTTATGGCGGTTGTGCAGGGTGCTTTTGCAGGTTTACTGTGGGTTTCGGATTGGACTTGCAAGAGTTTCTATATCTACGGTTTAGGGCTTAGGGCTCGAATTTCGGGGTTTAGGGTTCATTGGTTGGGTTTACTGACGGCTTGGCATTTGGATGTCGCGTGCAGCTTGCAGGGTTTAAAATCTAGTTTTGCGACTCAGCTTGGGTGGGTTGTAAGAGGTAGTTTGTCGTCGGGAGAACTGCAGTGCAGGAGTATGAAGATTGAGGGTTACAATATGGCAGTTTCCGAAAATGGGGGACCCTGACATAGTACCCTAAATAGTAGGATCCCTATGATAAGGACCCCAAAATAAGGCACCCCTAATTTTCGGAAACTCTAAACTCTCAACCCTAAACCCTTTATAGAACCCTGATAGATCCCTTTAAGGAACCCTTAAAAGATCCCTGTAGAGGCACCCCTAATTTTCGGAAGCTCCCACTATCCAGAGCTCTTTTCAGCCTGTGGTCGGAGCCTCCGGGCTCCCCAAGCCACGCAGAAAAGGGACAACTCTAAAAAAGCAGGGGCCTTAATAATTTTAGGGTTCCTTTAAAGGGGTCCTTTAAAGGGATCTATAGGGGATCTATAGTAGGGTTCCATAGTAGGGGCCTTAATAATTACCTACACTATTTTGGGGGTTCCTTACTATGATTATAGTATTACGGGCCCCAAAACCCTATTCTATTTATTAAGGCCCCTACAAAAAAGCCACGCATTCCCGCACCCTTGACCCAGCACCCGGATCCTCGAAGCCCCCGTGAGGCACTTACGGACAACAACGCGAGCCGCAGGCAGTGGGAGGCTGGCGGCACTCTCGGGGATCGAAGTGTACTTGGGGAGTTCATGGTTGTACGAAGTAGGGTTATAAGTCTGTTTTTGATTCAACCCAATTTTAAAATCAGAGCAGTTATAAGTAGGCCAGTTGAGGTCTCGGAGAATCGAGGCAACACGGTTGGCTAACCGGACAGTTCTTACAAGCTCCAAAACCCCAAACCCTAAAGCCTAAGTGCATGCTCATGATACCCTAAGCCCTAATCCTTAGAACAATTGGCCATCCCCAGTTTTGTAGCGCGTCAAGCTTTGGACTCGTCAGAGCTTTCGGTTTGTAAAGCTGAGGATGGCCAAAATGCTTTCTGTAAGGCTGTATTTTCCATGTCGTGGCTTTTGAGAATGTGAAGCCATTATCAAGAACACCAGCTTGCTTAAGGGTTTGCACGGCTTAAGCAACATGGAGCTGAGCAGATGCAAGTATCCAAGCCGAACCTAAGCCGTCAACCCCAAACCCTGAACTCTAGTCATTTAAGGAGCCATCCAGGGCACAGCTGCAGAAAACATGTCATCTGTCCTTGTGGAACCAGGCCGCAGAAAACAAGCCATGCCCCTGCCAACTACAAGTCATATGTTATATAGGGATAAGGGGGGCCATATTGGCTAGAAAGGGATGAAGGGATCTAGGGGCAGGTTACCTCCTTATTTGTGGAATTGGATCCCCAAAGCATATTACTCATGGCCCCGACATTCAGCCCCACAACACACATACACACATACATAGCATTATAGTTCATCATAGAATATCGAGATGTCCTTAGACTAGAGTGTGTTTCCTTGTAATGTATAATGTATATATGATAAGTAGAGTTGTGCATTCTATTATATAGTAACATACCCCCGAATGAAGCGGGTTGAGACACAGTCGGTTTCAGAGTTTCCATGCCCGAGGTATCGAAACGACGTTTGGTTCAGGTTTAGGGAGAAAGAGTTAGACACACAGTGAGACGGCGATCTTGCAACCCTGGATTCAAATTTGAGCCCGATATTTGAAGCTATTCCCCCGGAGCTATATCGGGTTTGATCAAAATTATGGGCCCCTTTGGGCCCCCTAGACTATAAGGAAAATACTATAATACAGACCCCAAAAGGGCCCATAATTTTGATCAACCCCCATATCCCACATCCTGGAGTCCCTCAGCCCTGCCCAAATCCCTCACCCCAGAACCCTAGATCCCTAAACCCTAACTGCTAATCCACAACCCCTAAACCCTGCCCTGAATCTCAAAGCCCTAAGCCCTAAGAACACTTTTTTCCTTAGTAATCGCAAATTAGCCCTACACAGTAAACCTCAAGCCGACATCGCGAAGGACTTTGCAACACCTGGGCCCCCCAGCTGAAAGTTTCCTTAAATGGCTAAACCCTGAACCCCAAACTCCACAACCCTAAACCCTAATCCCAAAGCTGAAATTCCCGGAGCCGCCAACCCAAAGGACACGCAAAGAAGCACATTTCCGCAGGCTGACTCGGGGTTGGCGGGGTTATAGTGAAGTTGGAACATGGCTTTAGGAGGATTAGTGCTAGGATCCCTTATACTTTACCTTAAAGGCATGAGGATAATGATGTTCCAACTTTCTGGCTTCTACTGTAGGGTTTTTGGGTTTGGGAGTCAGTCAGTATGTCAAGCCCTACAACGTAAACCCTACACCTTGTTGTGAAAGTCTTGGAGTCCAGGGATCCAGAGGATGGGCAAACGGCAGAACTACTTGGAGGTTCTCGGCTAGTTATAGGTGGGATAGTAAGTCTTTTAGTTTGGGTAATGCCTGCAGCTATCTTGATTATAACCCTACTTATAAATAACCATGAACCTCCAAGTACCCGCAAAATTCAACTCAATGCTTCCAGGTTGCAACTCTGTCTTTGAGGCTGTTTCAGGGGTTTTCAGGGGTTGATTAGGTTTTTATCAGGTTTCATGAGGTTTTTCTTGCGTGAGGGTGTTTTATGGGCGCTCCTCGCCGACATTCTCGGCAGCCTAAAGCCGCACTCCTGAGCCAAACAGCCGAATACGGAAGCCCTAAACCCTAAACCTTAAACCCTAAGACCGGGCCCAGAACCTTCAAACCACACACGCGCAAATCCTAAACCCTAAAGCCTTGAACCCTTCAGGGATCGTCATGGCGATGGCTGCTTTCACTGTACTTCTTCAGGGTTTGTCGAGTTTGCAAATTATGGTGGATCACGGCTATCCGATATCCGTGATTCTTCGTGATTGTTTGTAGCTGTCGTCAGGGCTTTGTCTCTCTGACCACCATCATCGGTAATGCAGGTATGTTTGTTGGTTGATATTTCATGTTGTTGTCCGTGCAAAACTAGCTTTGCAGGTGGCCACAGCTTCGGTATCACCAGGCAGCATGTGGGGGTTTAGGGTTTAGAAGTTCTGAGTAGCTGGCCACAAGCAGGACCCTGAGGATCTGAGAGCGAACCGGTGCCAAGCACGAGACTGCAGCAAGCGGGTTAAAGTGCCCCATGAAGAGCTTGAATCCCTAGTTGGATGGCTGTTCCTGAACACGCAACTCCAGAACATCATTGTCTTGACGAATCCCTAAACCCTAAACCCTAAACCCCTAAACCCTTAAACCCCTAAACCTCTAAACCCCTAAACCCCTAACCAAACCTTAAATCCCTGCACCCGCAAACCCAAGCCCTGAAGCCTTGCACCCTATTGTATAATCACTTGGTCCAGCAGGAGTCGATCCTCATGCAGGTGGCTGAGGAGGGCACGTCTTGTAGATCTTAATATGGGGGCCTTAATAATTACCAACACTATTTTGGGTGTTCCTAATTATGATTACAGTATATTGGGCCCCAAAACCCTATTCTAGTTATTAAGGCCCGTATATTAGATCTTAAGCGTCCTTTCTCTAAGAGGGGCCGGTCCCTTGAGGGTGTCGGCTTTTGTGTGTAGCGCGCAAGGTTTAGGGTGTGGGGGTGTAGAAAACGGGGTTTACGGCTCACCATTGTCAGACATGTAAACGACATTTCTGTTCCTTCATGGCGACCTCGCCGTAAGAACCTTGGTATATCAGCAGGTGTCGTTGAAATTTCTGCAGCCCCGAACCCCGACGTTGTAAACCCCACAGCAATTGAACAAAAATCATACATTCTCCTTGAATCCTAAACCTTAAGCTTGTTTTCCAGACTGTGGAGACACAAACGCAACATCCAAGTAGAGAAGCCAGAAGCACACGGGCGTTTTTGTTTTTGAAGATCTCAATATTGGGGTTTGAGTTCTTAGAAGCAATGTTCTGCTTCCCGTGTATAAAGTTATTATGAGTTGTCCCAAGATCCTGTTTTGATTGTTCAGGGCACCCATATTCTCTCTCAGGCCCAAACTTAGGCTCGGAATCCTTGCCAGACACGTCAACACATGTTATCCCTGAGCCCGTAAACCCTAAACCCTGAATTCTAAAACCCCAAACCCTAAACCCTGAGTTCTAAGTTCTAAACCCTAAACCCTAAACCCTGAATTCTAAACCCGAAACCCTAAACCCTGAATTCTAAAACCCTAAACCCGAAACCCTGAATTCTAAAACACTAAACCCTAAACCCTGAATTCTAAACCCTGAAACCCTGAATGCTGAGCCTCCAAGCCCTGAACCCCCGAAGCCTTACACCTCTAACGACGGGGTTGTCGTCCCCGGTTCGGGATCTAAACCCTAAGCCCTAAACCCCAAACCCTAAGCCTCAAATCAACCCCAAGCCCATTTTAGCCTTAAGCGTAAGCCTCAAACCAAGCCTTAAGTCAACCCTAAGCCTTAAGCCTTAAGCCTTAAGCCCTAAGCCTTAAACGCTAAGCCTTAAACCCGAAGCCTGAAACCCTAAGCCCTAAGCCCTCAGCCCTAAACCCGAAGCCCTGAACCTGAAGAGGCGACGCGTGCAGGCCGTTTTCTTGGTTTAGGCACAGAGCGATAGTCGGACTCCCTTCGGTATATGATAGCATGCTACCGGGTTCTTGTTAAGGGGTTTAGTTAAAGTTACCATAACAAGGAAACCATATTATTGTGCTCTAATATGGAAACTTAAATTAAGTCCCTTCACAAGAACGCAGGCTGTTGTATGTTGCAGTATGCCGCAGTATATGACGGCATAATAGAGGACTTGTTGCCATGATACAAACTCCACACCACAATCTCCAAAACCAACAGGCTTCTTCTTCTTCTACAGCTCAGGCCCCGAAGACCTAAACTTAACCCTAAATCGCAGACTTTAAACCCCAAGCAAATACCCGAAACCCCTAAACCTCCGTGTTTTGCTTCCGCAGCCAAAAGAGGATGCCCTCTGCTCCGATAGTCTGGCTGGACCTGCCGCTGATGCCTTAGAAGTGGCCACGCCAGACACGATTAGAAGTAGGTGCTGAGTGAACCATTTTGGACGCCAGCCCTGTGATTTTTTTCTTTCAGCCATCCCCTCACGATTTAGGGAGGATCTTCTACCAAGGAGGCTCTCCCGGCAGGATAGGTTGCAGCGGGTGTAGTCTTGGGTATTCCTGGGGCTGTTGGTGGCCTCTCTTTTCGGAAGAGTTGGAGGGTACAAGGTCTCTACTGGCGTAGACGCCAAGCTTGAGTCCACAAGCGTTTAGGATAGAAGTAGGAGGAAAAGAACAAACTCGACTTTGACAATGTCGTCTGAAGATCGTGTCGTATTGAATGACAGAATGCATCGATCCCCCATAGGCACCCTGAATGAAGATCTCGACGACGGAGCCCTTATTCAAGATGCTGTAGACGGAGCACTGGACATCCTAAATAAGGAAGGCTTAGGCTTAGATCATTATTCGCCGTCGTGGTCATGGCGATTCTGGGACTAATCATCATCCTCATCATTCTCATCATTCTCATCATTCTCATCATTCTCATCATCCTGCTCATCCTCATCCTCATCTTCATCTTCATCCTCATCTTCATCCTGATCCTCATCCTCATCCTCCTCATCCTCCTCCTCCTCATCATCATCATAGTCATCGTCATAATCATCGCCACCACCACCACCGCCACCGCCGCCATCACCGCCGCCACCACCACCACCACCACCACTATCACGGTCATGAGTGGCCTTGCTGCTGTCGTTCGAAGCTTTGTTGCCATCTGTATCTGTACAACCATTGCAATCACAGTTGCAACATCATTGTCATCGTCATCATCGCTATCGTTATCATCATCATCATCATCACCGCCATCCCCATCACCATGGTCATCACCATCGTCACCGTCATCGTCGTCATAGAACCCTTATAGAGTAGCAAAACTTGCAAGCCCCTTCAATCCTAAAAGTGCTTCGTCGAAGCCTTGTGCAGAACCTGCAAAACCCTTGTAATCGTACAACTCCTTTTCATAAGCCTCACCAGAACCCTGACTATCGGTGCTTTTTGTGTCCCCCTTTCCTAAACCCTAAACAAACCCTAAACTCTGAACCCTGAACCCTAAACCCTAGACCGTGCCGCCAGGTCCTGGCCCTGCCTGCTGGGGAAGCAGACCTCGCCCAGGCTCTGCTGCGCCATCCGGCCGGAAGTCGGGGCTGAGTTTTAGGGGTTTCGGGATTTAGGGGTTGAGGGCTTTGGGGATTTAGGGGTTTTGAGGTTTAGGGGTTAGGGGTTTGCGGGTTTAGGAGGAATCAATAAGGCCTTATTAAGATCCAAAACCCTAAAACCCTAAGCCCTATACACGCTTCTTGTCAAGGAGTTCAATGTAAGTTTCCATAATAGATCCTGCTTGTGGTAACTTCACTTCACTTCCGTATAAACTATAGTTATAATTATAACAGTCATCGCCTAAATTTTTTTGAACCCTAAACCCTAAACCCTAAACCCTAAATTGGGGACTTACAACCCCACTTAGAACTACCTTCAGATCTTAGGACTGGACCCCGTTGCCGCGGCCGACGACGCGCACGGCCCTCAGACGGGTCTCAGCTGGACCCGACACGTCGGGTGCGTGTTGGCTTCTGGTTCATTACATATGTATATCTACAATCATAGTAAATAAATACAAAATATATGTATATATATATATTTATATCTACATATGCATATATATATATATACACAGAGAGAGAGAGTGTGTGTGTGTGTGTGTTTTGTTCACTTTGGTGTGTGTCCGTGTTGTTTCTGTTGTACGCACGTGTATATACTTGTGGTACAGGTATGCAAGTGCGTTTGTTTAAAGTGTGGTGGAGGCTGCGAAAATCAAGACAAAAGGCATTCAGTCAACCCGGTTTGAAGGAGGTTTAGTTAGCAGAACCCTTGCCCATTTTGAGTAATAATACCACCAGTCAACCCATTAGACGATTATTCCTATACTCCCCCCTACACCTCACCAACTACATCACTACTACTACCCCATTACCAATACCAGTATAGGAATAGCCGATTACCTCATCCATTTAAGAGGAATATTCCTATACCCCTACATCTCACCAACTATATCACTACTACTTCCCCATTACCAAGACCAGTGTAGGAATAACCAATTACCCCATCCATATTCCCTAAGGTGTTATTAGTACCCAAAATGGGCAAGGGTTCTCTTATAGATTTTATTTAAGGTTTGGGGCGAGATTCTGTAGTGGTGCATGCGTGTTCATGCTGGCATTTCAGTAGTCACGGCAACGTTTTCATTTACCCGTCCAGGGGTCCAGACATGTTCACAAACACATGCTCAGAGACGTTGCACGACAAGAACTTGAAACAATCTTGTTGGGTGTCAATGTTCCACCATTGCTGTTGAGCCTGAGCCTGCACAACCTTTGAAACTAAACCTAGTAAAATCTATTAGAGAACCCTTGCCCATTTTGGGTGATAATACCACCTTAGGGAATATGGATGGGGTAACTGATTATTCCTATACTGGTCTTGGTAATGGGGTAGTAGTAATGATATAGTTGGTGAGGTGTAGTAGGGAGTATAGGAATAATCGTCTAATGGGTTGACTGGTGGTATTATTACCCAAAATGGGCAAGGGTTCTGCTAACTGGTTTCGGGTTCGGGGACCCGAAGCCTCCAAAGCCCCCCAAAGGCCTATTGACGACGCTACAAAGCCTGCAGCCATAAGAAACAAACAAGCTTTCAACAATGCTGCAAGACACTTCTGGAAGTTCCTACGACCAAGGCCTCATTCCCTAAACCCTTAACCCCTAAACCCTAAACCCTAAAACCCTAAACTCCTGAACACAAAAACCCGCAGCAAGGACGTCCTTCCTGGACGAAGCGCGGCGCTTTGCTCAGAGCGGCGAGCTGGCGCGGAATTCGAATCAATTGCGGGCAGGCGGGTTCCTTTTGAGGGTTCCTTTAAGGGTTCCTTTAAGGGCTCCTTTAAGGGTTCCTTTAAGGGCTCCTTTCAGGGTTCCTTTAAGGGTCTGGTTTGGAGTTTTGGGTTTAGAAGGGATTTAGGGTGGCTCGTCTTCAATCTTTTTGGGTATGTTCAGGGGTGTTCATAAGTGTAGCTTCAGGGTTAGGGTTTGTGCAAGGCCTTTACAAGTCTTTATATGGGATTTGTGTGTGTGTGTGTATGTGTGTTTGTGTGTTTGTGTGTGCACTTGTGGGTTGTCATAAAGGTTTTTATGCGGGTTTTACAGTATTTTGGCAGGGTTAAGGGTTCAGCGTTTAGAACTTTAAGGGTTCAGAGTTGTAGGGTTTGGGGGTTTGGGAGTTTGGGATTTGCGTGGTTGAGGGTTGCGGGTTTCGAGGACTTCGAAAGACTTCAAGAATGGCTTGAAGGACCGTGCGATCTGCTTCGGTTTTAGTCGGTGTAATCAAGAAATGGAAATATTAGTCTGCTATCAGTATGTAATCTTTGTAGACACAGTCCCCCCTAGTCAAACCGCGTAGTCTTGTGTTTTTCATTTTTATTTTTATCGCCCCTGATAGCACCCTTTCAAGACCCTTGTACTCCCTCAGTCTTGTTAAGGAGTTTAATTGCAGCTACCATAATAGGGATCTTTAGTAAACAAAAAGGTTTCCCTATTATGGTAACTTGAATTAAATCCCTTAACAAGAGCCTAAACCCTAAACCCTTGTAGAGCCCCTAAAGGAACCCTAAATTATGGTAACTTGAATTAAAATCCCGTAACAACCTTTAGTAAATAATAAGGTTTCCCTATGATGGTAACTTGAATTAGATCCTATACCCTTAAATGAACCCTTATAGATCCCTCAAAGGAACCCTTACATATCCCTAATTTTTTTTTAAAAGAGCCTACGATTCTGAGCTCCTGCGTCCCCCCGATCTTCCCGTAGAGTCAGGGACTCAGAGAGCCCAGTACCCTTTAATTAAGGAATATGGCTTAAATCATAATATGAATCCCCTTGTTATTTAAGGTACATTCCTTAATTAAGAAACCCTAAACCCTAAAAGGAACCCTTCAAGGAACCCTAAGGTCTATTCCTTAATTAAGGGGTAAATTGGGCTCTTTGGGGAGCTTGGGGGAGCCTAGGGAGCTGTCTGTGAGGGATGCCATGGAGATGAGCTAAGGTGGGCCTTGGGCTCAGGGCCCTAAGGGGTTTCGGGTTTAGGGTTTAGGTTCAGGGCCCTAAGGGGTACTAATCACCAGAAGACAACCACTTCGAGGAAGATGACGACGGTCTCGCGGCCTTGCCAAAGGCTCCATCTGAGACTATTAAGAAGCAGCAGAAGGTGGTTCAGGAGCTCTGGCCGCACGCATCGCCAACGGCTTTTTGGCTGCCGCGGATGGAAGTGCTGGGGGCGGACTCCTCTCAGGCTTTGGTCTGCTTCTTGCTTGCACTGTGCCACTGTGTCTGAGATCCATTCATGGCTGCACTTTCGGTCCAATGTTCAACATTGGTTAGGTTTCTCGACCACAGCACATCCTTCGCTGATGCTGGCTGCCCGCAAGAAGGGCCTCTCTGGCTTCCACCTAGTCGATCGATGCAGTGATCACGCACTCGCACATGGCAAGGAGTTGGCCCTTTAAGGGTGCTGTAGGATTTAGGGATTGGGTTTCTTGATTGGCTTAAGGCTTAGGCCCGAACTCCTCAAACAAGACTCTAGACAGGAACGCAGACGTTTCAGAACCCATGGTAGCGCTGTGTGGGTGGGGCTTTCGGGTGTCTAGCACTTTAAAATCTGAACGCAGCCGCAAAGGGACTCTCAGAAAGTAAGCCACCCTTACTTGGAGGTTCATGGTTAGTTGGCTTGTAAGCAGGATAACTGTATAGTTAAACCCAGAATCAGGGACTTATAACCCCACTTATAACTACGCCTGAACCTCCAAGAAATCCAGCAGGATTCTCATCTTGACGACATCCCCAGAAGGAAGCCTCCCGAGACCAAAAGCCCTGAGCACATCCTTGCAGGGCCTGGTGGAATCTCCCAACATATTGCGTCTACCGGTTTCCCTAAACCCCAAAACCCAAAAACCCAAAAACCCTAAACCCTAAAACTAAAAGCCTAAATCCTTCGACCAAAGGATTACTCGCGACCGGGATTCGGCGGTTGAGTATGCCGAACCCTTGAAACCCCCTGCATAATATAGCGGCTTAACAAATTACCTATACTATTTTTGGGGTTCCTTGTTACATTTGTAGTATAATGGGCCCCAAACCCCTACCCTAATTATTACGGCCTCTATATTACATAGCCCCATTATAGTTCCCTTATAAACCACTTTAAAGAAGCCATTTAAAGAGAACCCCATTCTAATTATCAAGGCCCCCAAACTGCACCACGAAAATCCCCTGCGCCTCGGCTACTCGTTCTCCCGAACCTAAGCATCGCTATAGTAGTCCGTATATAATCCCCAATAATAGTCTCCATAATCCATTCGCCCATTCCCTACTAAGAACCAGACAGTCATGCAACCCCTGTGGAACCCTGATAGAGCCATGCAAAGTCCGGCAACTTCATCATACAACTTTCGCGACATCTTCACAACACCGAACTCCTTGTAAGAACCCTTGCAAGAAACCCTGAACGGTTTTTCAAGAAAATTATCATCCTAACACCTTCATGAGAAGCCTCTTTGCCAGACTTTTTCGACGCCAACCTCGACGTCACGGTGACACAGGCGGAGCGACTTACTTGAGGGCTTCGGCTTGGGGAGTCATTTTTTTTATAACATGCTTCAGTCTTTCTCCCGGGTTCTTAGCCAAGGAACGGGGGAGTGGGTTAAAGGAACTTCGATAAGGGACCTTGAAGTAGGATCCCTTCTCCCATCCCCTACTGAGAACCAGCGAGTTTTTTGGGTTTGGGCTTTTGGTTTTCAGGTGTTTGAGGATGGAACATGTGCAAAGCCCTTTGAGAACTCTCAGCAAGATCTATAGTATAGGGGCCTTCATAATTGCCTATGCTGTTTTGGGGGCTCCCCATCATAAATATAGTATAGTGGGCCCCAAAACCTTATTGTAATTATTAAGGCCCCTATACTATTTTGGGGGCTCCTTGTTATATATATATATATATATATACAGTATAATGGGCCCCCAAACCCTATTCTAATTATTAAGTCCCCTATATTAGGAAGTCCTGCTCGCCCCAAACCCATGTGAAGCCCTTTGACCTCTAGGCCAGCCTCCGCTCCCATGCCCTAGGCCCTAGGCCCTAGGCGTTTAGCATTTCTGTCTGGTGCTTAGTAGGGAATGGGGGAATGGATCTCTATAGTAGTCCCTATATAATCCCCCATAGTAGTCTCCATAATCCATTCCCCCACATTCCCTACTAAGAACCAGACAGATTTGGGGTTCAGGTTTCAGGGCACACCCTAAACACCAAACCCTAAACGGTATAGCATAGAGACCCTGTAGAAGCAATACAGAACACTTATAGAACCCTGATCGCTACCTTCGAAGAGCCCCTTTAGAACCCTCAAACTCCATGTCCTAAACCCTAAAGCCCTGAACCCTCAACCCCAAGCCCCCAAGCCCTAAATCCTAACCCGGCTGTTGGACCAGCTGCAGATTCGAAAAGGGGCCTTCAACAAAAAAGAGCCCTTATAGAACCCTTAAAGGAACCCTTAAAAGAACCTCCAAAGGAAGCCTCAAAGGAACCCTTACAAAGAACCTTTAAAGGAGCCCTCAAAAGAACCCTTAACCTCTACACTGCCTTAGAGGCCCCCAAAAGCCGCAAAAGCGAGGTGGCGCAGAGGCTCCAGAGCGAGATCGACCAGCTAAATCCGCTGCCCGGGGCTTCAACGGTTTAGGGTTTAGGTGGTTTAGGTGGTTTAGGGGTTTAGGGGTTTAGGGGTTTGGGGTTTAGGGGTTTAGGGGTTTAATTTTTTTTTGTAGTCTTAAGGGCTGGGTGGGTAACCTTTAACTAACTTTTGTGGGTTTACAAATCCCTGCCATGGGCGGATCTTTTGAATAACTCGCTTTTTGTATCTATTTCGGGCTTAGGGATTTCGGGTTCAGGGTTTGTTTGGTGTAGGGTTTAGGCTTCAGCAGTTTTCCTTTTTTGTCGGGTGCTCCGCACGAAGGACGTAATGGATTCCTTTGGCGATTCTGCGCGGGTGGAGTGGGAATGGCGAGGAATGGTCTACGTTGGGTACCCCTCCCGAGAACTCCTACATGCTTACCGACGCCAAACGCAGCCACAACGGCTGGTTCTTGGACACCGGTTTGGTTGCACGCATGCATGGCTGGAGCTTCACACTGTGACAGGTAGGGGCTAGGCAGGAGTGACACGTCAGGCCAGTCGCCATACAAGCACAGGAGTTCACTGAATGGGACTGGTTCGAGGACAAGGCGGTGGGTTTTTAGGGTTTGGGGTTCGGGGCCTTTTAAGGGGGGTGTAGTGGTTCTACATGGGTTCCTTAGCGGCTTTACAGGGGCTTCGTTAGGATTATTGAGAGGCGCAAGAAAGGTTCTACAGGGGTTTTAGGGTTCACGATTTAGGGTTTAGGGTTTAGGGTTTAGGGGTTTTAGGGTTCACGAGTTCAGGAGGTGCAGGGTTGAGGAGCTTCCAGAGTTGTGCCCTCAGGACTTGACACGTAGTTTCGTTTGGATTCAGTGTCGAAGCAGGGCAAAGACGGGAGCTGGGTGGCCCCTTCCTGCAATGGAACATGAATGGGTCCTTCTTGGCGGGTTTCCATTGGCACGACGCGGGACAAAGAAACTTTGAGCACATTGGGATGTTGTGGGCTTCTTGCTGTGAAGTTGCCTCGCACAGCCGCCTGTGTTGCATAGCAAGCATGACGTATCTTTGGAATCAGCGCTCGTCCGTCCTCTCTCCAATCGGGGTGATCTTCCTTTTTTTGAAGAAATTTGCAGAAGTTGAACAGATTGGCTTTATTTATACCGGCATCACTGCGGTATCGCAAGCAAGCCTTCGTGGAGTTGGTGAGGACTCGACTCCGTGAACCCTGAACGGCCCTTTTTGCAAAAGCTCTAAGGGCCCAATAACCCTAAGCCGTAAACCCTCAACCTCAATGCTGAATGATAACTCTCCAAGCCTCAACGCCAAACCCGTGGACCCATCAAAAACCCTAAACCCGAAACCCTGAACCTTCCTTCAACCCTAAACCCTAAACCCTCCGTCGACCCTAAATTCTAAACCCTGCCAACCCTAAACCTTAAGCCCTAAACCCTAAACCCTCCCTAAACCCTAAAGTCGAAACCCTCCTCCAACCTAAACCCTAAACCCTCCCTAACCCCCCCCCCCCTTAAACTCCAAAGCTTGCTGCTGCCCTCGTTTCGGGGGTTGATCTGCGGTGCCCAGGTTGAGCGATCCGGATGGAGCGAGCAAAGCGGGGCAGCTGGCAGAGACCTCGGTGGTTTAAGGCTTACCTGGACCCCAAATAACCTGCCTTTTTCCTAGGGTTCCCTAGTCTGATTTCTTTGTATAAGTCCTTAAAAAGGTACGGTAGGTTATTTGGGGTGAACCCTAAACCCTCCAAGCTTAAAGATCTTTTGACTTCGATACTACAGTATAGGATCGCATAATTGAAGTATGTTGTAAGATTCTACCGCATGTTCTAGCAGCTTATAGCTTACCTTCAACCCAGCGCCTAAACCCTCGGGCTTGAACCTGCACCGAAGCCGACCAAGCCTGAAGCCCGAATCAGAAACCACAAAAAAGCAGTATTACTGTGTATGCAGACTTCCGTGTTAACGAACCCCGAAACCACCAGGAATTTCGAACAGAGCAATCCTCTGAAGGTTTGGGGTTCACTGGTTTCTTCCTTTCGGGTCTAAGATTCAGGGTCGAAGGGTTTAGGGTTGTGGGGGGGGGGCGCGGGGGGGGTTGAGGATTCCGGGTTTTTTAGGGTTTCGGGTTGCAGGGTTTCGGGTTCCAGGGATTCAGGGCTTCGTCTAGCTAGGGCCTTGGGACATTTTATGTTTTCCCTTATTGGGCTTAAGAGGATCTTATTTATTAATATTTGTCAAAAAGCTTTAAAGCCCCACCTAGTCGTTTAGGGTTAGAGGGTTCTAACTCCAGTCCTCGTCCCCTAGCCCCGAACCCTTAAGCCCTAAACACCTCAAACCTAATCCCAAACACTAACACCCCCGAACCCTGAACCCTAAAAACCCAAACCCATGAAAACCGTGTGTGTAACCCCTAAATCCCCGACCCTAAGCCCCAACCCCAAAACCCTGTGTAGCCGAGGCGCAGGGCTGGTATCGCGAAGCTTGCCAGGCGAACTTCTCGATTGGAGGCCCCCCTGCGGGCGGCAGGGTTCTAGTTTCAAACCAGGATCCTTGGATTTGGTGTACATTGTAGTATATGGTAGGGTACCATCGCATATTATAGCATATCGTAGTATACTATGGTGCATTATCGTATGTTATTGTAGAATATCAAGGCAAATTATAGTATTTCAGAGTATATCATGGTATACGACAGCAGCTTATACCCTATATTACAGCATCTTACGGCGTCCCAAAGTCTTTTGCAATTTGCCATCGTATTTTGCTGCATACTTTTGTCCGTTATAGTATTTTACAGCCTATGTCGGCAGTCCTAGTCTTTTGTGGGGTGCCTTAGCAGGGACCTCCGAGTTCTTTTCAGCTCCGAAGAGGATGCGAGACGCCCTGTTCGGCCGAAGAACTGAAGCCTAAGCCCCAACTCAAGCCTTAGACCTTAAACCTTGGGTAGTTTCTTCCCCCCTCCCCCCCTCTGGCAGTAACGGTCCAAAACAAGGGTGCTATTCAGGGCCTTATATAATATACCTGGATTCAGAATATGGCTGTTACTGAGTGAGGGCAGTAGTCAAAACCCTAAGCCCTTAACCGCAAACCCTAAACCCTAAACCCTAAATCCTAAACCCTGAACCCTCAACCCTGAACCCTAAACCCTCAACTCTAAACCCTAAGCCCTCAACCCTTAACCCTAAATCCTAAACCCTCAACCCCATCCTCTAAACCCCAAGACCTGAAAGCCGCAGACCATGAGTTGTGAACCTTCCTTCTTTCAGCCCGGCACTGCGCCGGCCTCTGAAAGACACGCAACCCTTTAAAGGGGACCCTATTATACGGCGACCCACTATAGACCCCTGTAGCCTATAGTACCTTTAGAAGTTTAAAGGCATCATGTCCGTTCTAAGCCCCGCGCTGATTCTGATTCAGCCTGAAAACGTCCTTCTGCACACTTGAGGGAGTCAATAACATGCAGGGCAGTAGGTATTTCAAGACCTGAAGCGCGACTGCCTGTCCAGGGGAGCAAGTGAATCGCACAGCCCTTGCCCGGCTGTTCTTCGACCTCGGCCGTTGGCTGCAGGAGCTGCATCTTTTCGGGACGTGAATCTTCTAGGGTTGGAGTAGCTACAATAGTTACTAATACTATTCCCTCATTGTCCCGTGGATTCCATGTTGATTCTGTGTTTGCTCCGTGGCAGCAGTGGCGGTGACGACACTGCAGCTGCAGCGGCTGGAGGAGATGGTGGTTGACGATGTTGCGAACGACGCCGGTGATGCTGATCGAGAGCTTGAGGACAGTGCTGGAGATGACCGTGGTGATAATGGCGATGATCGCGAACAGTTATGAGAATACAGTGACAGATGCCAATGACGATTAGTTGTGTTACGGTTTGTTGCTTGTCGTCCTAAGTCCTCTTGTATGGGTTATAACTGTGGTTATTGTACTTATAATGCGTGCGTTTTCTATTTTAGTTTGGTATGTTCCATTGCAATCTGCAGAGCAGAGCCATTTTGGAGTAGCCTCCTTGTCGCTGCCGTCGTGTTGTGTTATACTTGTGGTGGTTCTGAGTTCTGGCTGTCGTTGCAAACCTCAACTCTGGAGCTTAAGATGACCTGTGCTGAGCCCTTTCTGCGAGATTTTTTCAAAGCTTGCTGACGAATGAAGGAAGGAGGGAAGGAGTGTTGTTGATGTCGATGGCCAGGATCTAGGAGCCCTGAACCCCGAAAACCCTGGACCCTTAACCCGCAGCGCCGTATTCAGGAGAATGGCGTTATTAGCCTACTGCAGCAGCCAACGCAGTGCGGGGCCTAGGGATTCTGTACTTCCTTGGGTTCATCAGGGCATAGGGTGACAGGGTTTGCTGTAGGGCAGGGCACTTCGATGATCCCGCCGATGTTTTCGGCAGCGTCTGGGGGTTCCACTTTCGCCCACCCATTCAGCCTGCATCTTCGATCGAAGTCGAACTCCAAACCAGAGCACCCAAGATCTGACGCAAAGATGACTGCGAGCCGCGCAACCTGACTCAAGCCTTAGTAGGGAAATCCGAGAGTTGCCCTAAATCACTGAAGCTCCGAGGCGACAAGCTGAGAACCCCAGAACCTATACGCCTGCTTTTTAGCCGTCATCATCATCATTAATGTGGGAACCTGATTTGGCTACCCTGGGCCCATAACCCCCCAAAATAGTAGGATTCATATAAGGAAACGGAAAAAAGGCCCAAGGTTTCTTAATCAGGTTCCTAGATTATGTTTGCCGCCATCATCGTCGTCACCAACAGCCGTAGGTCATGCACTCTGATGATGATGGTGGTGATGATCAGTCGAACACTCAAAGACCGTTTAGGAGCATCGGTTTGGGAGTTTCCGAAAAACAGGGGACCCTAATATAGTACCCTAAATAGTAGGATCCTTATTATGAGGACCCCAAAATAAGGTACCCCTAATTTTCGGAAACTCTAAACTCTAAACCCTGTAGAGAACCCTTATAGATCCCTGTAAGGAACCCTAAAAAGATCTCCTCAAGGGAACCCCTAATTTTCGGAAACTCCCATATGCTTGCTAGGAACGGAGGTTCTGAGATAAGAACTAAAAACCCTGAGCCTCAAACCCTGAGCCCTGAACCCAAAACGCAGAACCCTCATTCATCCCCTAACGTCCCGAACCCGTAACTCCCTGAACCCTAAACCCTAAACCCCTAAAGTCCCGAAACCCTAACCCTAAACCCTAAACCCCTAGAGTCCCGAACCCCTAACCCTAAACCCCTAAAGTCCCGAACCCGTAATTCCCTGAACCCCTAAACCCCTAAAGTCCCGAACCCCTAACCCTAAACCCTAAACCCCTAAAGTCCCGAACCCCTAAAGTCTCGAACCCCTAACCCTAAACCCTAAACCCCTAAAGTCCCGAACCCCTAACCCTAAACCCGAAACCCCTAAAGTCCCGAACCCCTAACCCTAAACCCTAAACCCTAAACCCCTAAAGTCCCGAACCCCTAACCCTAAACCCTAAACCCCTAAAGTCCCGAACCCCTAACCCTAAACCCTAAACCCTAAACCAGCTCCAAGACTTACCTTTGGTTAGTAGGGAATGGAGGAATGGGGTACAATTATAACTACTATTACTACCATTCGTCCATTCCCTACCAACCCAAGGTAGGAAGAGCCCTGAGCACTAAATCCTTAACCTCTCTATAGATCCTAAGCCCATGAAACAGGAAGATGCTAAACCTGAAAAACCCATGAGACCACGTCCCTAAACCCTAAACCCCAAACCCCACAGCCCTAGACCCTAAAACCCCAAATCCTAAACCCTCAACCCTAAACCCTCTAGACCCCAAGCCCTATAGACCCTAAGCCCTAAACCCTAAACAACCCAGACCAAGGGCCGGAGGCGACAACCTGAACGACATCGCCCAGGACGTCACCCAGGGCTTTCCAAACGCCACGGGCGCCCTCGCAGAGTTTCTGGGGAACTTGACCGAGGCTGAGGGTAAAAGGGCTGAGGGTTTAGAGTCTGGCCTGGTTTAGGAGTTATGGGTTTAGGGGTTTAGGGTTTCGGGGTTTAGTTTTTTTTAAAGGTTTTTGGGTGTTTAGGGTTTAAGGGTTTAGGGGTTTAGGGGTTCAGGGGCCCGTAGTTCGCACCCAAGAATGATTTTTATAGGGAGTTTGCAGGGTTTCATTTGGCTGCATGTTTCGTTATCTTAGTCTTGCCTTTTGGAGGTCTAGGATTCATGTAAGGTTTCGTGTAAGAGCTACAAGGGCGGTTACAAGGGTTCCTATAAAGGTTCGGCTTATTCAGGGTTTATCGTTTGAGTGTTTTTGAACTTCAGGGTTCAGGGCTCAAGGAGAATCTTCCGATGGAAGATGTGGGATGAAGGGCTTCGAATAACGTACACTATCAGATATCCCACATCTCTGTTAAGCTTATTCAGGTCCGGGTATTTAGGATGCAGGAGGTGCAGGTTTACATATTGGGGTGTCGGGTTCGAGGTCAAGGTGAAGCCAGCAGCGTCGGGTCAAGGATGGAGGCAGGGTTTAGGGTTCAGAGTTTAGGCTTTAGGGTTTACGGTGTAGGGTTTGGGGTTTAGGTTTTAAGGCTTTAGGGTTTACGGTGTACGGTTTAGGGTTTAGGGTTTACGGTTCAGGGTTTGGGGTTTAGGTTTTAGTTGAGAGTCGTCAAGGCTTGGAAAAGAGCAATCAGATCTCCATAGCCCTCGCGACAAGAGGCTCCGGAAAGGCTCACGGTTTGCAAACCCTAAACCCCGAACCCTGTAAACCCTAAACCCTACATTTAAGCCCTAAACCCTAAACCCTATTAGAAGCCGAGATATACATAAAGCCCGTTAGTTTAGTTCAAGAATATACCCTAATGAATCATAAGGGTCCCCCCAAAGTGTATGCATTACTCATGGGTTTTCGGAGTCTGTTGACCCTGGAATGTCCTGGGCCTCTAATATTCGAATCCTGCCTTATAGATCCTTTATAGAACCCTCAGGGGAGCCCTATTTTGAGCCTTATGCCCTGCGTTTTGCTTTAGGGCTTTGGGTTTCGGGTTGAGGTTGACGACTTTCGCAGTTTAATGTCGGGGCCTTAATAATTCGAATAGGGTTCCTTTAAAGGAGTCTCTAAGAGCTACCATGAGGGCTATTATAAGGGTTTAATGTAGGGCCTTAATAATTCGAATAGGGTTTTGGGGCTCATTAGACTGTATAAAAAACTAAGGACCCCCCAACATAGTATAGGCAATTCTTAAGGCCCCGAAAGTACCCCAAATCCTAAGCCCCAAGTCGTGGGCCCGCCATGTAGGGGTTCAACATCCCCGCCGGTGGGATTCCGACGATCCTGGAGCAGTTGGGTGGTCTGGCCTTCCAGGACATTCTTTAAACCCTAAACCCTAAACCCTAAAACGGTTTAAGGTTACCGGTCTGGGGTTGCCTGGACCCTACGGAACCTACCTTTTTACTGCTCCTTATTATGATTTTCTTATATAAGTCCTTAAAAGGTAGGTTACGTAGGGTTAAGGTATAGTATGCCATACCCTGCTAGAGTACCCTAAATAGTAGGATCCTTATTATGCGGACCCCAAAATAAGGTACCCCTAATTTTGGAAACTCCCATGTGTCTTTCAGGAAGCATGTAGGGTTTAGGGCTCATGTCAGGAAACTTTGCAGGATACTATTCCGTAGCGTTTAGAGTTTGGGGTTTAGGATTCTACTGATATGGACGCCTGGATAGTCAAAAATACCATTCCCTATGCACTCCGCAGTCCTATTCTAGATATACTGAGGCCCCTGGAAGTAGAGATGCTTTGCAAGAGTTTTAGGGTTTAGAGAACCTATCAACCCAGGCCTACACCCCCACACCATCCCACACCCCAGCCCCATGCCGTCAAGAAGTGTATTAACAGCGGCAAGTTTTGACAATGCTGTGCAATGGTGGCCCTTGTCCTCCACGGAACCTTGTTGTCGATTAGCAGTGGTCGTCGCCGTCGTCACAGCAGCAGTATGTCATTCTTGCTACTGCATCGACACGACTCAGGCGACAACCAGGTGACTATGACCTATCACCAGCATGCGAAATCCGTGTATTTACCGAAGGGCCCCTGAAACCCCAAACTCTAAAACCTGTATCCTGAGCCCTGAAGCCTGAAAGCCGAATCGAAGACAAGCAAGTGGAAGGGCTTGCAAGTTCGAAGAGCAGAATGCAAGAAGAGACCCAGAGGCTACAAAATGAGATCTCAAAGTATGGGGTAGTTCTAGGGTTTGTAGAGGCATCACAAGCAAGGATTGCAATATGTAGGGATGTTTACTCTGATTTAAAACAAAAGGCATACCTTTGGCGCTTCTGGAGTCCCTAGATGGTTTAGGCCTTCGAACCTGAGATGCGGTTTACAGCCCTGTACAGCTCTGTGAGACTTTATCGAGCACTAGACCCTGAACCCCAGAAGCTTTTGTAAAGTCCTAATATGAAACCCTCTAAAGCCTTGTGAAGCTTCTGAAATTCTCATGAAGTCGTGCAACGCTCCGAAATATACAGTCCCTGAGTGGGCACTGCTGGGGTCTGTTAGCTTAAGTTACCGGAAACCCTCTCACTTACAGAAGATCCCTGTTATGGAGGCATGAACCAAACTCCTTAACCCTAAACCCTGAACCCTAAACTCCTAAACCCTAAACTCCTAAACTCCTAAACTCTGAATCCTAACTAAGCCTAAACTCCTAAACCCTAAACCCGTAAACCCTGAATCCTAACTAAACCCTAAACTCCTAAACCCTAAACTCTTAAACCCTGAATCCTAACTAAACCCTAAACTCCTTAACCAGAACCCAGAATGTGCTTGGAGGTTCATGGGTAGTTATAAGTGGGTTATAAGTCCCCAACTACAGTTACCCTACTTATAACTCCACTTATAACTACCCTGATCCCTAAACCCTAAACCCGAAAGAACCCTTAAAGGAACCTTACCCATGAACCACCAAGTGGAGAGGGCGGCGGCGCTGCCTCGGACGCAGCGGAGCAGCTCGCCGGTCTGTTGAACGCGGCTCAGGCAGACTGGGTGCTTTGGGTGTTAGGGTCAATAACCTCTAAAGGGTTCCTTTTAAAGGGGTCTATAAGGATTACTATAAGGGGTGCTTTGGGTGTTGGGGTAAATAGGAGGGGCCTTAAGAATTACCTATACTATTTTTGGGGGTTTCCTTCTTATTTTCTACCGTAGTATATTGCGTGCTTTGGGTGTTGGGTTTAGGGTTTAGGGCCAAGCTTAGGGTTTAGGGGTAAGGGGGGGGGTGCCGAATCTAGAAGCCTTCCATAAATCCACACCTTCAGCCCAAAACGTACCCAAACCCGAAGCCCTAAACCCAATGCTTCAAACACTAAGCCCTAAGCTCCATACCTACTCCCCAGCCCTTCCGCTTTTGGAAACTTCCACGGAGACCGGTGCCTTCGGGAGCTGGGTGGGCTTCAGGGTTGCAGGGATTTCGGATTTTACGGCTTAGGGTTTGGGGTTTTGGATTTTACGGCTTGGGGGTAGAGTTTCGGATTTATTTTAGGGCTTAGGGTTTCGGATTTAGGGCTTCGGGTTTTTAGCGCTTAGGGTCTAGGGTTTGGGATTCAGGGCTGAGGGTTTAGAGTCTACTGACCCCAAACACACGGCCTTAACATTTAAAGCTTTAGAATTCCTCCTCAGAGAGGCTTAGACCCCAAGCCTAAAGGCCTCACAGAGACCTTGGTCAATAAACCCTCCACGCCCCTTTTATGAAAGCCGTGATCCGAGTCTTGCGCTCTTAAGTTCTGTTTCTTTACACATCAAATCTTCGTATTTCTTTAGGTTTACATGTTTAGTCTTAACTTCAACCAGTTTTTTTGACCTCTTCTACATGCTTTCAGTCTAAACCCTAAACCCTAAACTCTAAACCCCTAAACCCCTAAACCCTAAACCTCAAACCGTGAGTTGAGCCTTGTAGTATATTGTCACGGTTTAGGGTTTAGGGTTTAGGGTTCTATTGTAGTATTCTATAGTGTATTGTCGTTTATGATAGTATGCTAATATGGGTGGTTGTCAAAATTATGGTCCCTTTTTGGGTCCCTGATATAATACGGCACTTAATATTTAGGGTACCCCAAAAGGGACCCTAATTTTGACAACGACCCATATAGACTATTGGAGAGGCCTTGTCTCGGCTGGGCTTTGACCCGGCCACCGCCCTGCCGATCCTCGCCGGGCTGGGTTTGTCTGGAGCCAACTTGGGCGAGAACCTCAGGTTTAGTGTTTAGGGTTTAGGGTTTAGGGTAGATTCAGGGTTCAGGATTATGGAGAGATGGGGGGGGGGGTACTGTAGGGTTCTTGTGGCAAAAGGTTGCCGGGTGCTTCGTTTTTGGGTGGGGGTGTTTGAGGTTTGGGGGGTTTGGGCGGACGGTGGAGGCATTTTGTTTGATTTTTTTTAGGGCGGAGGGATGTTGGGGGCTTCAGGGTTTCAGGTTTCGGGTTCAGGGGTTTAGGGGTTCAGGGTTCAGGGATTTTTAGGGCTTTATGGTCTAAGGGTGCGTTTTTTTTTATTTGGTGGAAATTTTCTTGATTCGTCTTCTCGCGTTGTACGTGGCTCGCCGTCGGGTTTTAGGTCTGAGGTTTTGTTGGTTTCGGGATGTCGGTGTGGGGGTCTCGAGATTTCAGAGTGTGTGTGTGTGTTTTGGATCCCCAATACCTTTAAACCTTTTGGGTTCTTATAGTTTAGTAGGAATCGGAAAGTTTAACCTTTTATTTCTGTGGCTTATTGGGGGAGTAAGGTGTGTAGGGGGTTCGAGAGCTGGTTTTGGTTGTTGAGGGCCAAGGATGGCTTCAGAGGGTTTTCCGGTTCTTGTGAGCCGGGGCGTGCCGGCGTGAGGGAGGGTCCAGGATTTAGGGTTTAGGGGCTTCGGGGTTTAGGGGCTTAGGGGTTTAGGGGTTTAGGGGTTTAGGGGTTTAGAGGTTTAGGGGCTTAGGGGTTTAGGGGCTTAGGGGTTTAGGGGTTTAGGGGTTTAGGGGTTTAGGGGTTTAGGGGTTTAGGGAGTCATGAAGCGATACGGATCTTCATCTTCGATCCTTGCGGAGGTGACTTCGCATCCGCCAAGGAACTCTGAGACCTCGCAAGCTTTCAGAGAGCCCAATACCCCTTAATTAAGGAATAGAGCTGAAATCATCATAATATGAATCCCCTTATTCTTAAGGATTTAGGGTATATATTCCTTAATTATTATTAAGGATTTAAGGTATATTCCTTGATTATTATTAAGGATTTACGGTATATTCTTTCATTAAGGAGTATTGGGCTCTCTGGGCCTGAGAATGCTAAACCCTCCCCTAAACCTTTTCAGGCCCTGAACACTCAGAAGCCTCTGCCATGAACCCTAGGCCCTTAAAACCCTTTAAGAGCACTTAAAGCTTTAGGCCCCAACAAAACTGTTAAAGCCATTAAACGCCTAAAACCTCAAGCTTAAAGGATCCATCGACTTCAGCAGCCCTCTGAGTGTGCTTTCAGCCTGGGCCGCAGTTGCTTTTTTGTTTTGTTGGGTGGGTGGAGCTGTATGTGCTTTAGAGGCTTTGCTGTCTTTCTAGAAAGTTCTTGGGTTCTTGATGCTCTGAAGAACCGTATTAGTGTTATCATAATCATTATCCTCATAAGCATCAGCAGCAGTATTCGTACGGGAATTTGTCTTCGTATTCGCATTCGTAAAAGTGTTAGTACTAAAAATCGTGTTAGTATGAGTATTAGCATTAGTCGTATTCGCATTAGTCGTATTGGTACTGGTACTAGTATTTTTACCATTACTGTCATCATTGTTGTTATTGCGTTGTTTTTGTTTGTTTCTTCGTGTGGGGTTTGGGTTTTTGGATAGTTTAAGTACTGACTAGCTGTGTTGGTTCGGGTTTCACTTCTTGAAAGGTTTGGGCACTGCAAGGTGTGAAGGCGGGCGGTTGCGGGCTTTGAAACCTGTCTGAGAGAATGAATGGGACATTCGTTAGAGTAAGATGTTTCTAGTATAAGATATGCCAAGACCGTGCTTATGTTTCAGGCCCTTGTTTTGGTGGTCCAGACTTTTGGAGTAGTTCCCTATCTCTATGTCCCCCCACAACCCCGGCGTCGAGTATCGGGTGTCATCCGATCGTTGTCTTTGCAAATGGGGCCGGGGGCTGTCAGACAAGTGACTAGCGCTGTTTAGAAGGGGTGTATAGGGGTGCTATTTTGGCCGAGCAGTGCGTCGTCCTATTAGTTTGCTTGAGAGATTTTGACCCACAGCCGGGGCATACCGAGATGGGACGAAGAAAAAGATCCACCAATCCTTTTACCACAAGAAGTTCCCTTGCCCAACCTTAACCGAACACCTTCCATAGTATAATGTAACCTCGAGTACGGTATCATATAGTATAACATAATGTGGTACAATACCATGTAATATACCTAAACCTTTGGGCAGTCATTATGGTCATTCTTGTGCTCTGACCCAAATGCTTGGGAAGGCATGTGCAACACAACAGTACCCCAAGGCACCCAGATCTATGAAACTGTTTCATAAGATCATAAGTTTTACACCCTAAATCCATGTCATTGCTGTTGCATGAGTTCCCAGGAGTGAGTGTGACTCGGAATCATAGCGGTTGCGAGCTCACAGCCCGAATCACGAAAGCGTCCCGACACTCGACGGGAAGACGACATGAAATTTGTGCCGACAGGCCCTCACCGATTCACGGAATCTGGAACTTCTGCCCCTTGTCTGGAAGTGTTCCTAACCGCATCACAAGCCCTAAACCATAGCCCCGAATCCCAAATCCTGAACCCCAAACCCTAAATCCTGAGCCGTAAATCCACTTAATCCTAAACCCTAAACCTGAATCAGCTTCTAGATCCCGAGACCCGGTTCTGCACATACATCCGGAACCCGAAACCCCAAATCATAAGTCTTCAACCCTAAACTCTTAACCCCTTCAGTCAACAGCGCAAGCCTTCAACCCTAAACCCTACATCCGAAACCTTGTAGGGCTGGACCGGACATGTCCTCTGGTCTTCGGGTGTGGGCCTGTGGGCTGCTAGGGCTTCAATACAGTGAACCCCAAAAAGTTGGAACATGGGTTTAGGAGGATTGGTGCTAGGATCCCCTCTACTCTACCTTAAGGGCATGAGGATATTGATGTTCCGGCTTTCTGGTTCTACTATAATAGGCCCCGACGCCTGATACTTGGAGGCTCATGGGCAGTTATAAATAGGTGGGGTCAAAAGTCCTTCAATATTGGTTATAACTATAGTTATCCTTCTTATGACCCGACTTACTAACCGTGAACCTCCAATTAGATGGGATTTCAAGGGCTTTATAGAGTTTCAGGCGGTGTTTTATAAGGCAAAAGGGTTTCATGGAGTTCATGGCGTTTCGATTGCAAGGGGGTTTCAATGTACGGGCTTGACTAATCGGCAAGAACATCCTCTTGTAGTCCCTGTATATTCCATGGCAAAAACGTCCCAAAAACCCTATGAGAATTACTAAGTCGGCAGCATTGGGTGCCCTGTCTGGTAGGATGCGAATGGAGTTTCTTTTGAGACGCCTCTACAGCTGAGTAACTTTGTTTAGGGGTTTCGGATTTAAGGCTGAGGGTTTGGGTTTAGGGCCGGGCCAAGGCTTATGGCTTAGGGCTTTGGTTTTAGAGCTAGGGTTTAGGGTGCTTATTTTGGGTTCTGGGGCCCTAAGGCCCTGAGCGCTAGTACTAAGTCCTGAACCCAAATCTTCATTAGTGCAGTCTCCCTTGTTGCCGGTAGCCAAGCCAACAGAACCCTAAACCCTATACCCTAAACCCTAGACCTTGAACCCTAAATCGTAAACCCTAAACCCTTACACCTAAGGCCTAAACCCCACAACCTAAACCCTAAACCCTAAACCCCTAAACCCTAAACCCCTAAACCCTGTTCTTCGGCCGTCCAAACTCACCAAGCCCTAAGCCTTACTCAATGCTTCATTCCCTGAACCTCCAATCCACAAATGCATGTTCCAGCCTCCCAGACTCAATATTGGAGCATTGGGTATGGACTCGGAATTTCGTGGTTTTTCGTCACTCAAGATCACTCGAGGTTTTAGCTGACATCTCCGGTGGGTTTTATGAGGGCTTTGGACATAAAATACCTAAACCCTAAATTCCCTAAAACCTTAAACCCCTGAACCCCTAAACCCCTAAGGTTCGGGGCTCAATCTTTCGAAACGAGTGGGTTCAGGGCTTCCGCTGGGGGCTTGGGAGGATCGCAGCCCTGCTCAGCGAGGGAAGGGGGCTGGGATACTCGATGCTCGAACTCTTGGGACTTGTGGTATGTTACTTAAGTACCATAATAAGGATCTATAGCAAAAAAAATATGGTGTCTTTAGTATGGTCACTTAAGAGGATTGAGCGGATGTTGTGCCTGAGCCGTACCACCAATCCGGCCAACCACTTGAAGCCAAGGCTTGTTGCAGCAGGCCTGCTGCTGGAGCAGGTGCGCTTGGGCGACGTAAGTCCGAAGCGCTCCAGGGTCCTCAAAGGCATGGTATTTCTAATAAAGAGGCCACCGTAGTAATTATCATCGTATTGAGTATAATGGATTTAACAACACACTGGTAATAGCAAAAAGGAATAACAATAGCAAATATGAGACTAGTTTCAGTAGTACTGCTAGTAAGACGGAGACTAAGACCAAGACCAACTGAGACTGAGAGTGAGACGAAGACTAAGACTAATACTAATAACAATATACTAAGAATCGTGCTAACCACAAAGTTATCATAATGATAGTATTAACAATAACAATGAGCTCATCTAGGAAGGTCTATGAACACAGTCTTAGAAGCAAGAGTAGCTGGTGTCGCACAGGAGCCTTCAACACTTACAGCTGACGATGGCGCAAGCAATGTCGGCAATAGTCCAAAGAGTTGCAATCAAAGCAACGGCAGAGCTACGATGCACTAACATTCTCGAGCGGCGGTGCTCACGCTGTAGGGTTTTGAGTCTTAATTGCAAATAGGTTAACGATCCATGCCAAGGGCCGCTACAATGCAGTCATCTCGGCTTGGGGAAACGTTTTCCAGCTCACCTTTGCACCCCGCACCCGGCACCAGCAACTTGTAGAACCCTGTACAGCATTCTACAAGGCCTGTTTAAAGGCATGTATAGAATTAAATTGCACGCAGATGCGATCAACAACTTCCCAACAGCGCTCTCCTGATCCCTGGAAGGCATCGCCTAAAACTCCTAACGCTCAGATTACGGCGCGGCCCTGAAAAGAAGGTGTCCAGACACTGCACAACCTTGGAAATCAAGGAAAATAGCTTAAGTCATCAAAATTTGAGCTCTGAATAGTTAGTAATAGTAGTATCGCGTTGTCCCTTATAGTCATATGATGATCTCCCTAAACCCAGTATCTACTAATTACGCTCCTGCATTGCAGAACCCTTGCTGTAGGTCCGTTATAGCATCCTGTTTAAGAGAACCCTTAAAACGAACTCGATTCTCATTTTTAAGGCCCTTTATTGCTTTTTGGAGTCCCTGCGTGATTTAAGCCTGGACCACTTGCAGAAGAAGCGAAGCCAGAAAGTCGGAGCATAATTCCTATCAAGGGGTTTTAGGGGGCTTCTTTTGGGCAACTGTAAGGGGCTCTATAGGGGCCATAAACGTTTACTCTACGGCGACTCTACGGGTTGGCAGGCGCGTGCAGGTCAGCAAGAAGCGTGTCCGATTCATTCTCGAGGACTTGCAAGGTATCATAAACCCGTAAACCCCAAAACCCTACAATCCCAAACAAGTAAAGCCCTACACTCCTAAACCCTTAAATCCTGAAGCCCTAAACCCCCAAACCTTAAACGCCCGTCTCCAGTCATATTGTCAGATCTCAAGAGCCTCCTCTGCTCCGCAGGCCTCAACCGCCAACCTCCAGCAGTTCTCCAGCCTCGTCGATCGCGGGGTCGGGACCTCAGCTTTGGGGATGCAGGGTTCGGAGGTTTGGGTCCCCAGAGACTCCAATACCCCTTAATTAGGGAATATTTCCTTAAATCATATTAGGGATCCTTCTATATTTTAAGGTATATTCCTTAATTAAGGGATAATGGAGTCTTTGAGTCTAATAGTAATAACCAGTAATAAGAGCAGTAGTAAGAAGGCTAGTACTCATAATCACAATGCTAAGTTACAAGACTGCGGAAAGCTCTTAGGACGTCGGATTGTAGGTTTGGGTCGAGGGTTTCGGGTTTGGGGCTTAGGGGTTTAGGGGTTTAGGGTTTAGGGTTTAGGGGCGAGTGGTCTTGGCTTTAAGGAGCTTGAAGAGCAACTCTTAGAGGGTATAGGCTTTGGGGCTTCGGGGGCTAGTAGCAAATAGGTTTTCCTTACAGGAGGTTTCTTTTCGGGCAGGGGCCAAGGTCGGGTTTACCAGTAACCCCAAAGCTTCACCGGCTTCAGGGATTTCAGCAAGGTATATAGTAGAAGCCAGAAAGTTGGAACATCATTATCCTCATGCCCTTAAGGTATAGTATAGGGGATCCTAGCATTATTCCTCCTACACCCATGTTCCAACTTTCTGGCTTCTACTGTACTTTAAGGCAGGTTAAGGACTTAAGCCCTGAGCCCTAAGCCCAAAGGCCCTCACGAAACCTTTGGACATCACAGAAACCCCGGAAAGCCCCTGCGGAACCTGCCAGAGAAGCCCCTGGCAACACTTGACCAACACTTCTAAGTATGCCCCTCGTGAAAGCTTTCAAGAGCCTGCATAGAGAAGCTCTACGAAGCCCGATAAAGACTGAAACAGCCCCACTAGACAAGGCAAAACCCTAAACCCTAAACCCTGAACCGTAAGCCCTTGAGCGTAGCCCCAAACCCCAAACCCTGACAGCCCCAAAGTCCTCCCTAGAAACCATCAAAACGCTCAGATCTTTAGAAACCAGGCTTTACCCAAAATCGTAAACCCTAGACCCCAAAAGCCGTACATCCTAGTCCGTAAACCCTAAATCCCAAAGCCTAAGCCCGAAATCCTCAAATCAAAACCATAAGCCAAACTCTGAACGCGAAAGGCTTTAAACACCAAACGCCCGAAGACCAAAGACCCTGAAAAGAAGCCTTAATTCAAGAGCAATAAACCCCAAAAGCCCTAAGCCCGAAACCCCTAAACCCCTGATTAAAACCCTAAACCCCTAAACCCATGAACCCTTTAAGCCCTAATTAAACCCCAAACGCCCTAAGACCTTACACAAAAAGGCTTATTGGATCTCTCACTTCGTGAAGCCCGGCTCCCTCACGGCCTCCCTGTCGGGGCCCTACCCTTGCCGTGGAGGTGGTTTCGGTTTAGGGATTTGGGATCTAAAGAAGGGTTCAGGGGTTTCAGGGTTTGGGGGTTGAAGGGGTTTAAGGGTTTGGGGCCGGTTTAGGGGTTTAGGGTTTTTGGTGTTTAGGGGTTAAGTTTCTTAGGGTGCAGGGCTTTTGGGAGTGCAGAAGTTTATAGGCTTCAGATTCAGGGTTTGGGAACAAGGGGTTTAGGGGGTGTGGTGTTAAGGGTTTTGGGGTCTAGGGGTCTGGGGTGCCGGGACTCAGGGTATGTTCGGATGATTGCAATCACCAGCATCATTTGGATCCATCGGTTTCGTTATTTGGTTGTCAGAGCCGCCATATCTCCATATTGACCATGTTGTTCGGGCTCTGGGGATGCGGGGCTTAACGATTTAAAAGCTTCTCGGGCTTTCGATGGGTTGACGAACTTCCGTAATTTGCATGCAAGGATTTTGAGCTTGATGGCCTGCGTCGTTGTGACCTTGATCATGCTTCTGGCAGTCGCAGGACAGTCAGTCTGATGTTGGGTGCAAAGCGAAGGTCAGCAAGACTAGCACGAATTGCGGCGAAAGCAAGAGCAAGCATTCAAGCAACACCACAAACGTAAGTGTTGGAGTCTGGGGCACGCGCACACACACACACACCAGAAGTGGTCATGTCCGCCTAACTTGGTATGTCTAGGGAGACTACGGGCATTCGCTATTGATGTAAAATTTGTTCAGATTACCGTTAAACGCAAACTTCGCTGTTATTCATGAGTAGGCCATGATCAGAGTGTTTCAAGCAGCTGACGGTCGACATCAGTATCCATCATTTCATCGCTGTAATGACTTTAACAAAAGGCCGAGGTTTGCCGCTGGCATCGTGGCTGTCTGGCTACTCTCAGGATTACTATTGCTACAGCTCTTTCTGTAGCAGCGGCCACTACCATAAATCTCGTGCCCTTGGGTTTTGCATTTCAGGCATACTATAGAAGCCGAAATAATTACGAAGATTCTTCCCTAGGCTTCCTTTTTATATAGGCATACTGTAGTAATCATGCAGGCCCTTGTCTTAGACCCTTCTTCTAGCTTGAGCAGCTGCCAAGGCTGCCCGAGCACCTTCACGACTTTTCCCCCAAATTCAGGTACTATAGGGGCCTAAATATGTACGAATACTACTGTGGGAGGTTCCTTGTTATGATTATGGTATACTAGACCCCAACACCCTTATTCTACTTCTTAGGGCCCCTATATTAATGCACCTTCAACCAGAGGCCCATAGACCTCACCCAGACAAACCCACCATAAGACCCTGAGCAAAGGCCCTTCTCGAGCTCCTTCTGAAATGGGAGTTTCCGAAAATAGGGGACCCTACTATAGTACCCTAAATAGTGGGATCCTTATTATAAGGACCCCAAAATAAGGTATCCCTAATTTTCGGAAACTCCCAAATCGTTGAAAGCCTCATATCACAACCCTTGTGAGGCCTCAGCAAAGCCCTTTTGACCCCTTCTTCAACCCTTATACAAGCCATGTAAAGTCCTGTAAGCCCAGCCCTGCTGCCTAAGCCCTAAACCGCAAGCCCAAAACCATAAACTTTTCAGCCCTATAAGCACTGTTGCAGCAAGCCATGAAAAGGAGCCGCTACATCCTAGAAGAGAGTGATTTTGCTGGGGTTGTTTGGGCATTGATAGGTTTCTGCCAGGGCTTTGATTGGTCCTTCTAGGGTTTTATGAGGGCTTTTGGCTATAAGATACTAAACCCTAAATTCCCTAAGACCTTAAGCCCCTAAACCCCTAAACCCCTAATCCCTAAACCCCTAAACCCCTAGAAACCCTAATGAGCGTTGACAAACCCTCCATGACCTGAGGCTGGGTGAACGAACCGCGCTGAGCTCAGATTTTTCGGGGCTCTCTGAAGGTTCCTTTTAGGTTTCTACGGTTCAGGGTTCAGGGCTTAGGGCTTAGGGTTTTAGGGTTTAGGGTTTAGGGTCTATAAGCGTTCCTTCAAGGCGAGCATATTGGTTTCAGAGTTCAGGGTGTAGGGATTCATATCGAGGCCTGCAAAATTACCACAAGAATGTCATTGTTTTAGCATGTGGACCTCTCTGTTGCTGCAATCGCACGTGGTTGCTTGGAAGGATGTGGGTGTTCCTCGAAAGGGACTGTCCGAAAATAACAAGTAGGGGCTCTTCTTTGGGTCTTCTATTGAAACTTCTGGGTTTTGGTTTTTTCGCTCCTGTCCCTTAGGGCCCGGCTGGGTCGCGAGGGGGTTGACAGGGTTGTCAAGGGGTTACATAAGGTTTCATAAGGCTTCATAGGGCTTTATACTGGGCTTTGGAGTACCATACTTTAATACTTTTTCCTAAAGGAACCATTACGAAATAAAAGTTTATACTGTTTTCTCCCTGGTTACTTAAAAGCCCAGTATAAGGGCTCAGGGTTTCCGGGAGGAACAAGGACTACAGCAAGGACCAGACTCGGCAACAGTCCTAATTCCCCAAACCCAGCCCTAAACCTTTTGGCCCAGAGCTCTGAAGTTGAATAGTATAGCCCCATTGCAGACTGTATGGGGGGCAGTACCCAAGGGATCCCCATGATCCTCGGCTCGCGCGTTTATGCGTAGTTGTTGTTTTGGAAAGATACCTTAAAGCGGTTAGAGAAGATTATCTACAGGAATTCCTTTCCGGTTGTCTTTAGGGTTTTGGTGTTTGGGGGTTGAGGGTTGGGAGTTTGGGGTGTGGTGTAGAGTTTTACGGTTGGGGGGATTGCTTTTTTGTTTAGAGTTTCGGAGTTTCGAGATTTAGAGATTCAGAAGTTACCAAGGCAGATGGCATGAGGAATGACGATGCCTGCCTGCCACAGTTTGTGAGGGTTGCTTGCATGGATTTTAGGCAGATCCTATTTGCCCTAAACCCTAAACCCCTACACCCCTGAACCCCAAAACCCCTAAACCCCTAAACCCCCAAACCCCTAAACCCTAAACCCTAAACCCCTAAGACCCTAAACCCCTAAACCCCTAGGACCCTAAACCCTAAGACCCTGTTTGCGGGAGAGGGGCCCAGGCGCAAGCTTCGACCTCGAAGTCCCTGAACCCTTATCCTTAAAGGGTAGGGTCTTGGGTTTTGGGGTTTAGGGTTTAAGGGTTTGGGGTTTAGGGTTTAGGGGTTTAGGGGTTGAGGGGTTTAGGGGTTTTGGGTTTAAGTTTAGGGTTCAGGGTTCTGGGTCCAGGGTTTATGGTTTCGGGTATTAGGGCCTGAGTATTTAGTCGGGGTATTCCTGACGGTTCCCGATCACAACTGTTGTAGAGAACCCTCACAACCCTAGACCAACAATTCAAGTCTTTGCATTGTCAGTTGGATTTAGTTTCAGGCTGGTTAGTTGATGGATGTTGGTTTGTTACAGGCTTACGTGCTAGCCAGGCTTGTCAAAACAGCATGAACAATACTCTAAACCCTACGCCCTAAACCTCAGCCCGTTATCATAGGTTACATGAAACCCTAAACCCACGCAGCCCAAACGCTAAACCTTAAACACTAAACCCCAGACCCAAAGCCTAATATAATTACCAACACTATTTTGGGGGTTCCTTATTATATATCTAGTATAATGGGCCCCAAAACCCTACTCGGGGCCAGGACGACTTTCAGACGGAGGCCGAGGGAAAGGGAGGCTTACTTTTTGCAGCGATTCCAAACACCCCGTAGCTGAGGAATAGACCTTTCAGGGTTTATACTATAGGGGCCTTAATAGTTAGAATGGGGTTTTGGTGCCCATAATGCTACACTTATAATAAGGAAACCGCAAGATAGTATAGGTAATTATTTCTAAATAGGGTTTATACTATCGGGGCCTTAATAGTTTTGATAGGGTTTTGGTGCCCACAACACTACACTTTTCATAAGGAAGCCGCAAAATAGTATAGGCAATCATTTTGAAATGGGGTTTAGGGCTTCAAGGGTTTGGGGGCCTCCAGCTTCACCTTAGTTAAAGGGACTCCAATCCCCCCCTTAACTAAGGACTAGGCCTTAAACTTAAGCTCAGGAATCTGTCTGCCTATCTACCTATCTATCTACCTATCTATCTATGATAATACACATGGGTGATTGTCAAAATTAGGGTCCCTTTTTGGATCCCTATTATAATGCGGCACCTATTATTTAAGGTACCCAAAAAGGGACCTTAATTTTGTCAACCATTCATATATCAGGGCCCGTACCAAAATACCCCCCATGAGGCGCTTGTGGCTGAGCAAGATAGCAGGTGAGGGGCTCCTGTAGCCAGGAATGTTTCCGGATCTACTGGAGGTTCATGGGTGCTTAGAAGTAGGGTTTATACTCAAGGACTTACAACACCACTTAGAGATAGATACCCATGAACCTCCAAGTAGGAATTTTTAGGGTTAAGGGTTTAGGGTTGAGGGTTTAGGGTTTAGAGTAATTGTTTTTGGGGGTTCCGGGGCAGAGGGTTTAGGCTCGAGTATGCGTTCTGGAACTCCCGAAGCACTCGTTGGGGTTCTGGTTTTCCTTGAGGGCCAAGGATCCCTCTAAGGGTTCAGGGTTTACAGGTAGGGTTTAGGGTTCAGGGTTTACAGGGTTAGGGTTTACGGTTTAGGGTTTAGTATGCAGGGATTTAGGGGTTTAGGATTTATGGCTTTAGGGTGTAGGGTTTAGGGTTCAGGGAGAAATTTGCTAAACAAGAGAAAGCCCCTCTATGACTTTTTTGAGGTGTAGAACCTCCTGCAGCTGCGGGTCAAATGATGAACAACTCTCGAGGTTTCCTCCTGCTCACACAAATCCGAAACCCTAAACCTTGTACTTTCAAGCCCTGATCCATGAAACTTGACGCCCTAAAGCCTAGGCCCTGAACGCTTAATCCGTGAATCCTTAGCGCTTAGCCCTTAACCCTTAACGCCTAAATGCTAAATCAGTAAATCCCAAGCCCCAAGCGAGGCCGAAGGTTCTGATAGAGGCTCACACGACCAGGCTGGCGGAGAAGCCTTCAACCTGCTTCAGTGGCTGCAAACAACGGCCCGCCGGGAGAGTGGGGCTCGAGTTCTGCAAAAGCCGACAACTAAAGCTGCGAATGTAGGGGCCTTGATAGTTAGAATAGGGTTTTGGGGCCCATTATAGTGCAGTTGCAATCAGGAACCCCAAAGTAGTATTGGTAATTATTTAGGCCCCTATATTATTGCTACTGTGCGACGACGACGAAGACTACTGCTACTGTCGCTGCTACACCCGAATACGACGACGACGACGACCTGTACCACTTCAGCCATAGGGGTGAAGCCTCAAGCTTTATCAGCAATGCAGATCGTGATATCTCTAGTTCGTCATGATGATGACGATGATCACGATCCCTGGCATCATCATCATCATCGTTATCGTCATCGTCGTCATCATCATCATCTTCGCCAGCATCACCCCCACCATCACCATTTCGACTATCATCCCCGGTCTCGTCGACCACTACGGGCTTATAGGTCTTTATAATAATAGCTTAGAAATACTATCCCCGCATGGTCCCATACAGCAAACCCTTTAGCAATCATGAAGGCCCCTATATTGTGCCCCTATAATATCCCTGACAATGATTTATACTGACCCTTGTAGGACCGTTAAAGGGAACCCTTACAGCAACGCCATTCTAACTCTGCATTGAGGCCCCTACATGAGACTGGAACCATGGTACCAAGGGAGACTCCAACCCCTAAAGCCTAAACCTTAAACCCTAAACTCCAACCTCTAAGCCCTAAATCGTAATCCAGAAATCCTAAACCTTAAACCCAAAACCCTAAACCCTAAACCCTTAAACCCCTAAACCCTAAACCCCCAAACCCCTACACCCCCAAACCCTGAAACCCTTAACCCCTAAACCCAAAACCTATTAATGTAACAAGGCCCCAAAAATTCGGGAGCCGGGAGCATCTTTCCGCGCGGCAGGGGGTGCCGGCGCTCCTAGGGGCGCAGGCGAATTTTGAGGGTTTTTGAGGGGTTTGGGGTCTTAGGGGCCTTAGGGGTTTAGGGGTTAGGGTTTGAGGGGTTTAGGGTTTTTAGGGTCTTAGGGTTTAGGGTTTAGGGGTTAGGGTTGATGAGTTTAGGAGTTTAGGGTTTAGGGTTTAGGTTTTAGGGGTTTCAGGGGTTTCAGGATTAGGAGTTTAGGAAATTCGGACTCAGGAGTTTCGAATTTAGGAGTTTAGGGTTTAGGTTTGGGTATTATGAGGCGGGGGACACTTGAGTTCGGTGGTGTTTAGGGCTGTAGAATTTAGGGTTTAAGGTTTAGGGTTCCGGGTTCCGGTTTCCGGGGTTTAGGGCGTAGGCAGATTCACACGGTTTTAACTAGGCCGTGTCATCACTTGTCGGTGTTTCTTTGTGACTCCAGCCATGGCCTGGGATCCGACTTTTGCTCACCCTGGCAAGGGGGAGGGTGAGTTTTACGGCCCCATGGACTGGGATCCGGCTTCTGCTCACTATGGCAGCTAGGGTAAGGGTGAGCCTTGGGGCCCTTACGGCGGCCACAAAGGCAAAGCCGGCAACATGGTGAGCGGCGGCAAGGGTGTCCAGAACAGGACATTTTTGATCACTAAACTTTAAACCCGAGCCCCTTAAAACTCTCATAATTACCCTGCGCCTTGAAACTTAACATCTAATCTTCAGGGCCTAGGGTCTTGGCTTCAGGGTTTAGGGTGGATTAGGGTCTTGGGTTTAGGTCTTTCTGCTCGTCTTAACCCTCCAAACACCAAAGCCCTGAACCCAAATCCTCAACTGAAGGCGGTTTGAAGCTGTAGGGCTTAGGCCTTTGGGTGTTTGAGTGATTCTCGAGGTTTTAAGGCTTTGGGTGAGTGTTTGGGTCTTCAAGGTTTAAGTTTGGGATTTCGGGGGTCAGCTCGAAGAAAGCAGTTCGCCACGAACCTTCAGCTACCGTTCGCGCTGTGTTTTCAAGCCTGGCTTAGGGTTTGCTTTGGGCAAAAAATGCCGTGGTGTAGGGGTTTTCGGGTGTCTCCGCAAGGGGTTCTACGTGGTCTTGCGGACGGTTGTTTAGGGCTTAGCTCGTCGGGTCCGGCACTGCAGGGCTTGGGCCTATAGGGCCTAGGGTTTGGGGCCTAGGGCTTAGGTAAGGCCCCCAAGCTTCAACTCCTCCAACTCCCAATATAAACTGGTCTCAGATGGTTTTCGAAGACAACAGTTCGTCAGGCAGCTGCTACGGAGTCGATGCCGCTGCCACCCGCTGCGGAGTGGTCGCCGCCGCCACGTGGTGTCTGGGTGGCTAGAGACGGGAAGCAGCTTGGTGCTGAGAACGCAGACGAAGTGGTGGCGGCTTCGAGTGCTTTGGACACCTGTTGGGCTCTGATTGCATCGGCTGTCTGTGACCCTTCTAAAACAGGGAGAAGGAATCAGGTACAGTACCTCGGACAACCTGTCCCTCGGGACATTCGTCTGGGTCCGCCTGTGAGGAAAAGCAGTCGGAATGTGTAATCTCCTCGCCACGTGGAAGAGCCTGGCAAGCCAGAAGCTCACACCCCGAAACGCAAACCATGAATACCCGAAACTTGAGCCCCAAACCCATGGCCCTAAACAATCCTAAACACCAAGTATCAGCACCCTGCGGTCCTAAACCCTGCAGAAGCACCGTTCGCTCAGGCTTTCTGAAACTAAGAAAGGCTACTGCACTGGCCCAGACGCCAAACCACTCCAGTTTAAGCCCTAAACTCTAAACGCCACATCTTAAACCCTCCACCCCACAATCGCAAACCTCAACACTCCAAACCTTCACACTCGTCGTTTTCGTGGATTCTTGGAAGACAGGAGTCATTCCATCGTGGGCTGCATTTTGTGTTCGCTTAGGATCGCTATTATGATTATTAGTACTGGTGTATTCGTCTAGGTTCCCTGTGGATCAAATTTGCTGGTATGATATAGCCCCCAGACCCTGTCTAGTCAAACAGTATAGGGGTTTATAGGGTTCCTTTAAAGGGGTCCTATGAGGGATCCTTTAAGGGCTCCTATACGGGATCTATAGGGTTTAGGGTTTAGGGAACTCCAATATCCCTTTTTAGGCTGCTTCCTTGCCCTTCGCTGCGGAGCTCTTGCGCTCATCGGCCTCGAAACGAGGGGTGTCCTTTTTCCTTACCGGGTTAGGGGTTAAGGGTTTAAGGGTTTGGGGGTTGAGGAGTTTAGGGGTTCAGGGTTTAGAGGTGTAGGGGTTTAGGGTTTAGGGGCTCTGTGGTTTAGGGTTTTTGAGTCGCAGGGTTCCTGATGTCGGGTTTGGATGTCGCTTTCAGGGTTCAGAGTTGCAGGGTTCGGGGTCTCGGGTCAACTTTTCCAGGATATCAGCCGTGCTCATTTTCTCGAACCTTCGAAGACTCTCCTGGACCCTCCCACGATACACCTCATCTTGCCTGGTTCTGGAAAGCGCACCCTACGCTTATGTCAATCACAGGAGTGCTAAGTCTAGAGAAACCATGATTTCCAGCAATAGGAGAAAAACAGGAAATACATAGGACTTAAGGGTTTACAGGAAATAGGAAAGAAATAGGAAAAATAGGAAAGGAAACTCAATAGGAGAAAAATAGGAAAAATAGGAATAAAATAGGGAATAATAGGGAATAATAGAAGAAAAATAGGAGGCCGCAGGGTGGAAAGTCGTGCGGGGAGTGCGGGCAGGTCCTATTTTCTCCTATTGTATTTGTATTCCCGAAAAACCAGGATTCACCATTTTTTTCCTATTTTTATCCTATTTTGAGCCACTTGCGATCTGACTAGAGTTAGCACAAGGGATTGACATAACCCTACGCCACCATTTCTAACCCGTAAACCCTAGGCTTTAAAACCCCAAGCCCCAAACCCTAAAACCTAAACGCTAAACCATTAAGCCTAAAACCTTCATCGTTTTTGTCAAGTAACCTCCCCGTTGCACTGGAGCCTATCTCGCAGATGTTTTGTGTATCGGAAGTCGCAGAGAGATTGTCGCTGGTATGATGTCAGATATCCTTCAAACTTAGGAGTTTGGTTGCAGGTTTGGGTTCATGCTTTCAGACTTCGGGTATTTACCAGGGTTCACTTGGGCAGTTCTCTAAAATTAAAATTAGGGTCCCCTTTAGGGTCCTTTTGTTAAGGGTGCCGGAAAATTTTGGGACCTAAAAAGGGCGGAGATACCATACCTCCTGAATTGAGGAATATACACAAAGTTGACTCGCATGAGGATTCGTATTCTACTTGCCTAATTGCCTTAATTGTGACTGATTTTGAAGTTTCTGGGTTTAATCAGGCATCCCTAAACCGAAACCCTAAAACCGAAAGCCGCAGAACACTAAACAGTGTTCAGGCATCGTTGGGAAAGGACGGAGGTTGCCAAAGCTTCACAATGACAAGGCTCAAGTCTTTCCTAGGTGGCATTGGGGAGACGGCTTAAAGGGGACCCTTCGAAAACCCTGGTTCTGGCCCTCTTGAAGGGGACCCTCCTTAAGAGGGTCGAAATCTCCAAATCCCCAAAAGTCCCCTAATCCTAACTCCTGCTTATAGGGGCAGGGGACCTTGTAAGTTGGTTATAAAGTAGGGTTATGATTAGGGTAACTCCATTTAGGGCACTTATAACTCTACTTATAATTAACCTACTTACTAAGTCCCCTGCCCCTCCAAGTAGACCCTAAACCCTAAACCCCATAGATCCCTTTGAGGAAGCCTATAGATCCCTTTAAGGAGCCTTTCAGGAACCCTTACTAAGTCCCCTGCCCCTTCAAGAAGTCTTTTAGGCTGCTTCGGAGTCCTCAGCCCACAAGAGCCTCCTGGGTTCTTGAAGTACGAATTTTTTTCGTGAAGTTTCCTCGAATCTTTGACGTAGAGTCTATTGCTTTGTGGGTTAGATAGGTAAATCCTAAGCTCCACTAGGAGCAGACTTTGGCAAAACCCGATGAAATTCTCAACGAAGCTCCCAATGTAGAGCCCTCAGCCCCATAGTTCGTTTAAGTTTTAGGATTTAGGGTTTACCTCCCAGGTAATGCGAGCATACCGGGGAACCCGGTGAACGTGGCGCTAACGGATGCAGCCAGCTTTCTCTCCAGGACGGTGGTACCCCCCCTCCCCAAACTAAGTGAATTACGATTTAGAAGTATACTATAGCTCACACCAAACCCTGTTGTAATTATAAGGCCCCTATACTGAAGCCTAACTGCTCAACGCTAAACTGAAACTGAAAGGGACTTCCCTCCAGCTGGGGTGGGTTTCTGTGGGTGTCAGGGTTGTGCAACAGAAAAATGCCCTCGTCGCACGGAGGGTTTGGCATTTGTTGATCAAGCATAGAGGGTGTGGGGAAGACAAAAATTCGCTCACCTGGATCATGGTGCTGGAGTGCAGGAGCTGCTCTTGAATGCAACCTTGGCAGTCTGCCTCAAAGTCCTCTGCCCGAAACAGGCACTCGGGCCTTCACTTTGAACCCACATCCACCGTGGCCTGAAGCCCTTTCTGCCGGAAGGATCGCGAATGCCTCCTTGGAGGAGATTGAGACAGAGATCATCCCTGGTCTGGTCCCCGTCTCTCCTCCAGCTTCGGATTCAAGCGAGGTTTTGGGGCTGTGCTGTTTGGTCTTTATTCAAGGGGGTGCTGATGTGGATTTCTGGGTTTACAGTAGGGTTCAGGGCCTGGGCATGTGTAACAGTGGTTTAGGCTTTCATGGTCTGCGATCTGAGGTTTCACGGCTAGGGCCAGGGTCTGGAAATCTTTCGAAAACACAAGCTGCACATCCGAAGCAAGCCCGCCCTTGTTGATTTTTCTACAGGCGGAACGAGCCAACATCTGCTTGTTCAGTTGACTACTTGTAGCAGGCAGCGCAACAGGACCCTGTTGTTCTGAGCTCCTTGGTGCGAAACAAGCCTGATGACATGATCCAACTGACTTTCTGACAGATAGCTGCCCCAGCCCAGGACTAGCTATGCCATCAGAAGTAGTGGTGGTAGTAGTAGTAGTAGTAGTAGTAGTAGTGGCAGTAGCAGTAGCAGTAGCAGTAGCAGTAGGAGTAGCAGTAGTAGTAGTAGTAGTAGTAGTAGTAGTAGTAGTAGTAGTTGTGTTTGTATACCTGCTCTGGTCACCTTAACAGAGATTTCCTGTACAAAGCCGCCGTTGACAATACTACTCGCAATGATGTTTTGGAGGTGTAATGGTCGTGCACGCCCCAATTGGGGTTAAGGGTTTAGAAGCACCTAAGCTTTACCAGCAAGTTGGGAGCATTGTGCAGGAATGGATTTAGGCGTAGGGCTTCACTGAGAGGCACTTTGGGAAACTTTTTAATTTCCCTTCCTGGTTCCTACAGAGGTGTCTGTTCATGAATACTTTTAAGGGCCCAGCATATGAAGTGTATGTGGGGGGCTTCAGGGAGTTGTCTGACGAATTCGCTTGATTTTTGTACCATGTTGTAGTATACTACATAGTATGACATAATAACATGTTGCTGTATACTAGCCAGCCCCTTCCTTAAACTAAACCCTAACCCTAAACCCGTAAATTAAACCCTAAACCCTAGCGGTTGCGGTTTAAGGTCTAGGACCCAGAGTAGGCCCTTATTCCCCTCTTTTAGGATTCAGGTTCCCTTATAAGCCCCTTTAAAGCAAAAAGGGCACCCTTTGTATTCCTACGGTTGATGGACAAAATCCTGCATGACCTTAAGGACCCTAAAGTATGGGAATTACGGTATATTCCTTATTACGGGTAATGCAGGATTTTGTCCATCAACAGTAGGTTGCTCTTGGGTCTGGAGGTTGACGGTTTAAAGGTCAGGGTTAGAGGATTTAGGGGAATTTAGAGGAATGAAAACTTAGTATATGGGAGTTTCCGAAAATTAGGGGTACCGTATTCTGGGTTTTTTTCTAAGGATCCTCGTAATTTTCGGAAACCCCCATATATCTGTTCTTTAGGATTCCTCGTTTTGACTTGGGGTCACCCAGGCGCTCTTCTAGTCATTTTATACCCTTGTAGTCGCTTTGTACCAACACTACAATAGCTCCCACCCCCCGAAGCCCTATGTGACAATGAAGGGCCAAATGAACCCCAAAACATACGAACACCTACACCACCCCATCAGCACCATAAAGGCTTTTATGCCCTAAACACTGAACCCCAAACCCTAACCAAAAGCCTGAAGGGCTTTTGTGCTCTCCTGCTTGCTCTTTGAGAGAAGGTTTACCCGGCATAAATACCCTAAACCCTTAGTATAAAAACCCTAACCCATTCTGACCCCTAAGGCTTTTACGGTCGGAGCGGCTGCCCAGAGACTCCATTCTCCCTTAATTCAGGAATATTCCTTAAATCATATTAGGGATCCTACTGTAATTTAAAGAATATTCCTTAATTAAGGGATATTGGAGTCTCTGGGTGCAGGTCTGGAGAATTCGACCTTCTTGGACTGCAGTGCCATGCCTGGCGTACAGGGTTTTAGGGGTAAGGGTTTAGGGTTCAGGGGTAAGGGGTAAGGGTTTAGGGTTCAGGGTTTAGGGGTAAGGGATTAGGGTTTAGGGTTTAGGGGTTTAGGACATTTCTTTTTGTTCATGGGGTTTCTTGGGGCAAGCTACTAAAATGAAAAGGGGCTGATAAGAGACAGCTGTTGCTAAACTCTTGCAGACCACTATCAGCCCTGAAGTTGAAATCCCAACCCCCCAAACCAATAAGCCCTAAACCCTAAACCCTAAAACCCTAAAACCTTAAAACCCTAAACCCCCACAAAGGGTCTTCCACCCTTCTGACACTGGAGGGCAGGGCTTCAGGTTAGGGTTTTAGGAATATAGGGTTTAGGGGGGGCCTAAGGTAGTACCCTAAATAGTAGGATCCTTATTATAAGGACACCAAAAGAAGGTTCCCCTAATTTTCGGAAACTCCCATATAGGGTCTAGGCGGGCCCAGGGTTGAGGGTTTAGGGTTTCCTAGACCGCATGAGTACCTTGCAGAGGTCTGAGTAATTAATCGTACAATCCCCCTGCAGTCCCAACAATGTAATTTTCACACTCCAAAGGCCTGTAGTAAAAACACCCTTGGCAACACCAATAGCGAAAAGCCCAAGGTTTACGAGTCAAAGCACCATTCAACACCCCATAAAACCTTCACAGCCCTGTAAAGGCGTATACGAATCCTTCATACAACCCTTAAAGCGCTTAAAAGAAGCCCTCCGAGACAGCCCCTGCATAGAACCCTTAAAGCCGTTAACAGATCCCAAAGGAAGGCCTCCAAGAGCCCTGTACAGGCATCTAAGAATTACCGCCCTTAAAGCGCTGAAAAGATCCCAAAACAAGCCCTCCGAGAACCCTTGAAGCACGAAGCCCAAGGTGACGAGGCAATCAGGAGCTTCGGAGACCTCATCGCCCTCACCCACGAGCGCGCGGCCTCAGAGGGTTTAGGGGTTTTGGGGGTTTTCAGGGTTCTTAGGGTTTTCAGGGTGTTGAGGGTTTTGAGGGTGTTAGAGTTTTAGGGTTCTAGGGTCTTCAGGGTTTAGGATTTGAGGGTTTTATGGTCTCTAGGGTTTAGGATTTGCCCAAACCTGTTTTGATTTAGGCCCCCAGAGACGCCAATATCCCTTAATTAAGGACTATTCCTTTAATCATAATCATAGTAGGGTTCCTACTATAATTTAAGGAATATTCCTTAATCAAGGGATATGGGGGAGTCTCTGGGCCATGGGCCTCATGTCATATTCCGGCTCCCATTGTTAGTTTCAGGGAAAAACACCTGTCTGAGCCTCTGGAATGATGGGGGCGGGTTTAGGGTTTTAGGTTTTAGGGTATAGGGTTTCCGGGTGCTGTTAGGGTTTAGGATCTAGAATTTAGGGTTTTAGGTTTTAGGGTTTTAGGGTTTAGGGTTTAGGGTTTCCGGGTGCTGTTAGGGTTTAGGATCTAGGCTTTAAACTTTAGGGTTAAGGGTCTTGTGTTTAGGGTTGCAGGGCCGAAGCTTAGGATCTTTGCTAACATAGATCATAGCAAGGTATGTTATGTTGCCCCAGGGAATGGTATTCCGACCCCTAGGGTAAGCCCCAAACCCGAAGTCCTACACCCTGAAACCCTACAATTTTCAACCACAAGGAACCCCACGAGGCAAGTGCATCACCACCCCGGCGTTGTGGAACTCGTATAGGTAAGCTTTCTGCCCTAAGCCCCGAGGTTGTTGTACGATAAGAACATTGATGTCTCCACTGATGGATGCGACGAGTGGTCCAGCGGCCATGGTCACGAAGACTCTACCCTAAACCCTAAACCCTAAACCCTAAACCCTGAACCCTAAATTTAAGAGCCTCCGGCTCAAGCCGCCGACCCCGTAAGAGTCAGAGGAAAGGGCGATGCGGTTGACGAGAGAGTTTATTTTGGGGTCTAGGCTGACGGTTTGGCTACCCCCGCTGCTACTCTACGACGAGTACACCCTTAACCCTAAACCCTAAAGCCTTAAAGAGGAGTAGGGGGTTGTGTAAGGTTTGTTGTAGTCGTGGAGTAGTAGTTGTAGAGTAAGAATGCTAGTAGAGCAGTAGTGGTACTAGTAGTAGTAGTAGTAGTAGTAGTAGTAGCAGCAGAAGTGAGAGTTGTNAGAACTAGTCGTAGTAGTAGTTGTAGTAGTAGTAGTAGTCGTAGTAGTAGTCGTAGTAGTAGTAGTAGTAGTAGTAGTAGTAGTAGGTAGTAGTAGCAGAAGTAGTAGTAGTAGTGGTGGTGGTAGTGCTAGTTGTAGTAGTAGTAGCAGTAGTAGTAGTAGTAGTAGTAGTAGCAGTAGCAGTAGTAGTAGTAGTAGTAGTAGTAGTAGTAGTAGTAGTAGTAGTAGTAGTAGTAGCAGTAGTAGTAGTAAGAGTAGCAGCAGCAGTGGTAGCAGTGGCAGTGCGAGTACGAGGGAGAAGGGGCGGGGTAGGGGGGGGTTGGGGAGGGGGGGGGTAGGGTAGCATGGTAGTAGTAGTAGTAGTAGCAGTAGTAGTAGGAGTAGGAGTAGCAGCAGTAGTAGTCGTCGTAGTCGTAGTCGTACTAGTAGAACTAGTCGTAGTAGTAGTTGTAGTAGTAGTAGTAGTCGTAGTAGTAGTCGTAGTAGTAGTAGTAGTAGTAGTAGTAGTAGTAGGTAGTAGTAGCAGAAGTAGTAGTAGTAGTGGTG